>JAMKCH010044165.1:0-11748 GCA_023653785.1 Ophioderma brevispina | reverse complement strand
ATTATTGCAAGAAAAATTAGGCACCGCCGCGAAATGATAAAAATGTCTCCTCCTACATGCTTGCTTGCTTAAGTCATGTCGAGTGGCTTCTCAAATTGTGTGATGGCTTTCCGTACTCTACTGTCCAAATTGCAGTTGAATTTAATCCTCTCTGTTCGGGTCCCAATTTTTATGTTTAGTGAGCTGATTGTCTAGGAAAGTGAGAATTGTACTAATCGATCTATGTTCGGAAGTCCGATGTATCAGCTTGTAATTAACTGTTCACTGACTCTAGAATCAGTGGCTATTCAGCGGGACCCTCTTTCTCTTAGTTTGGTTGCCACGTTTGGCAGATTTGCGTTATATTCCTGTTGCTGATGTGCTGTTGCCTTTGATGTTGAAGGCAGCTCTTACATTATGTAAATGTACTATTCGGAAGGTACCATCTGATTTTTTTTAACTTGCGAGTAGGTTCTAGGCCTCGAATTCACAGCATAAAATATAATGACTCACCTGCCGTCCTTGGTGGATTACCCCAAACAGTAGTAGTGCAATGTCATCATTGATCGAGATTGTATCTACTTTATACCACTACTCCTCCTCACTTTAACTGAAAGTCACGCTCTTCATTTCCGCATTGTGGCTATTCAAAGGGCGTAATCAGAGGACGATTTCAGAATGTCTTATGGTTAACCCAGCGTAGATACCAGGGTAAAGTAACTGTATTGCACAGCACATATCGAGGGTTGACCAATCAGAAAGCTTAATCAAAAAATCCTTGTTTTGAGAAATGTATGTTTACTATTTTTACTATAGCAACTATATCATATCAAAATTTAAAATTATATAAAGCTATATATGGTAATGTAAAGCAAACCATTATATAAACTTTAGTAAACAAAGAACAATTTTTTACTTATGAACAGCAGAATTAAACAATCTTTAATATTTTTAGTGATGAGTTTAGTCATTTCTGACGGTAACTGAAAACGGCAATCTGTGAGTTAATCTTCAATCATGCCTATTATTGACACATTATTTCAATTAGATGTAGAGACTCACCTAAGTGGTGTAATTCATTTGAACTTAAATTAATAAATTTAGCTTGAGATCAGTATCAAGAGAAAGTGATAGTGAATGGAAAAGTAAAATTCCAGAAACAAACGTGTGAATGCACAATGAGACAGATATCATGAGGTTAAATCATTCACTATTCCGCAAGATGAAAGTAGTGCCTACTTTAACAGCAATACTTGGGTGGACCATCTTTTTCAAAGCAGGCCTATTTGCTCATGTACATGTACTCTACCAAATCCATTTAGTACTTTGTTGACTTGTTTTCATGAAGCAGCACTGAAAAAATAATCAACATAAAATGAGGGCAATGAGCTACAATTGAGATCAAATAATATGCTACGCGTGACCATTCTCATCTACTACAAAACTTGTTAAGAAACAGAAATCAATCTATCTCGCAGTTCAATTCAGTTTCAGTAAGTTACAATTGAATTTCACTGGTTTAAAGTCAAAGCCAATTATATTAAGAACTAATCCACAATTACAATGGTTAAAACAAATTTTTCGTGTTGCTGTCTTTTACACTTCATTGCAGCAGGCTAAAAATGTTAACCTACTAAATGCACTAAAAATGGTTACATGACTCCTACGTCTACCTATTTGAAATCATGAGAACAAATTAAAGTAAATAAAGTAGTAAGTAATAAAGTAAGTAAATACATAAAGTAAGCAAATTAGCTAAATGTAAGCAATACAATATTAATATTTAAAGATAGAAAATATACACCCTTATCAATAAACAGAATAATAATACAAAATGGGTATATCGTCATGTTAAAGGTGCAGGTTCCGATCGTCTTTGGAACCCTCTGATTACCCGTAAGTAGATCGATTTTGATATCCGTGAAGGGCCGTATGGCTCATTGTCGTCCTGAATATGGCCCTCAAATCCATTCATTCCCAAGATATAACAAAAAAACCGCCGTTTAGTGGTTTTAACCTCAATTAGTACAGTGATGAATAGGGCCTTGCAATACATTATTGCGGTCCTACCACCAAAACCGCAAGTTGTTTCCCACGGTAATGATGGGTGAATGTGAAAGTGCCAGGCTCTCGTAACACAATACACATTAATCGAACAAGCACCTTTAGCAGATAATAGCTTTTAAAATCCTCCATTGACAAACAATACTTTTAAAATTTGCATCACTATTTCTCTTAATAAAAAACTTAATAACAAAGTATTTTAAATAATAACTTGCCTACATTTAAGTGGTGACAGATTGTATACAGGTAGGCCTGCGGTTAAATATATCAGAAAGCCAAATCATAAAATGCTCACCTGAGGTAGATGATAGATCCGATATGAAGAGCAGATGGTTCTGGTAAGACAAAATTCTTCACAGAATATACCCAATAACTTGTATTAGCAGTACCTTCAAAAAGGACTACATTTACTGACAGTGTATGGAGATAAAATTAACTGATGTCACCAAGAAAATACAGTGTAAAAGTGAATTGCTAACATGTGGCACTCCCTTGCATAACCACCAGATTATGCTAATAAAATCAATTAGGTAGTAGTTCACGCACAATAAACAAGTTCATGTGGTTTAAGCATGTTCACCTTGGATATTTTAAAAGAAATCTCAATAATTGGATAGGGACCTAAAAAGCTGTTGCAAGTTGGCAATTGTTGCAAGCCAATGAAGCCTTCAACTCGGTTGGGCAAATTAAGTTACCATCAGAAGGTCGTAACTCAGAGTTAAGGCTTTCTGTTAGTAAACAACTGTGCACCATTGAGATGTGGTGACGTGTTATTTTGCTTTATAGACAATAGGAAGTAGATTTGCGTTAAGGATTATGGTTTCAGAATCTGTAACACCTACAGATTTTTGTCGTCCAAAACTCAAAATCACCAAAAGTGAGTTAGTCTTCTGTTGTCAAACCCTCGATATATTCCACAAATTGAAATTTATAACGGATATTTAGTTAGGTGTTATTTTTCACGTTCCAAAATTCATTCGATATGGGAATAAGTTTAATGCCTATTATGTATATCATGTCTATTATCATTTTTCAGCTGAACTGGTGATCCTAGTCTTCATGGCGAGGTGGGGATTTATGCTCTGAAGCGTTATCAATAAACAATGAGTAATTTCACATAGGTAGTTTTACCCTCAGCTTTGATAACTTTTGTCTTTGTTTGATGACATTCACAAGTGCATGATTAGGTCTGCTACGTCTGGGACACCATACGCCCTTTAGCATTTTCATCTTACCTCGAGGGTGTTATCAAAGGCTTCTTTTAAATCTATGCAGCAAATTAGGACAATATGCCCCCCGCTGCAAAAAATAATAATTGTCGTCTAGATCTTCGCACCGAATTCAATTCTTCAGGGTGTATTACATCATCCCCAAAGTTTTTTTTCCCTTTTTTCTTTCTTTACATGTCCTCGAGAATCTTTACCGTCTTGCATTCTCTGGTTCGAATGGAAACTCTCTGGTATTGGGATTATCGCAATATTGTTTTTGTGTCGTCTGCAAGAATTGAAGAAGGCACCATAGGGATTACTCTGTGACTGATGTTGGTATTGGTGTTCTGTGTATTTGTGTGTCTGTGTGTCTGTGGTCAAAATGTTAACCCTTATAATTATTTGCATGCCGTATGACTTCCGCAAGGGATATACGGTGATGAAACTTGGTGGCACGAGGGGGACGGGGTGGAAAACCCACCACCCACCACAAAAACAACACACAAAAACGCCACGGTGAATGTTGGTGACCTATGTGACCTTTGGTCCCTACCAGTCACAAACCGCGACGGCAGACGACACGAATTCTTGGTCGGGGGACCGCGCGATGTATTTGATTTTCACTGCAGCATTGGCTGTTTTCCAAGAAGGCTTTTAAAGTGGTTTGTACCAGTTTTTTACTTTTCTTATTGGGATTTCCTTAAGCTGGCCCTTTTCTTTTGCTAATTCTGACAGATTTGCATTTTTGTCGTGCTTGCCCTTCTACATTTAATTTGTTTGTTTGAGCTCACCCGAGACCTTGATGTAATGTCTCCCTTGCAGCTTCTCGTAGCAAGCTATCTCACATCTGTTGGGGCTCCAAATGAATTTATGGTAATTATCAATTGGATTTTCTGCTCCTTTTCGCGTGCACAAAAAAAACCAACTGGGATATGAGGTATGAGGCCCGTATTCTCAAACGCTGTTTAAAAACCGCTAATCACTGGTTTAAATCGCAATTTAAACGCCTCGCTAAAATAAACGTAATTCTCAAGAGCATGGTTAACTTTAAAAACGCTGTTTAAATTTTAACTGAACATCGTTACCATGCCTAAAACGTTTGTTAAACTTTATACTTGGTCACGGGGGTAGTTTAAGGCGTGTTTAACTTCACGTTTTCATTGTCATCAAATCCCTTGAATTTTCAGCTCTATGTGATTTGGTTAGACCAGTTACCTTCTTTATTTCTCTTATCTTTCTTTCTTCTAGTCCTCAGTTTCAGGGCGGCGCCAGGAAAATCAGATAGGAGTGGCGAAACATCATGGGGGGGGGGCGAAACATTACAAATTTAACATCCTTTTGGTTAAAAACCCCCCTAATTTGTTGCGCAAAAACCCCTGTTTTTTCCGCCTAAATTTTAAAACGCCCAGGGCTCTGTGCACCCCCCCTGGCCCGCTGGGCGCCGCCCTGCCTCATTGAATTTCTTCCTTCTCGTTCATTTTCCTTTGCGTCTATTTTCATGCTCGTGTTTATCTGTATATAAGTATTGATTGATATCACATGCGGCACAACGACCATAAAACAGTTTTAAAATAGGCCCGGTGATTTTTGTCTCCCTCATGTCATCAAATTCTAAAGCTCCTTGCATAACTCGACATTCTTGAAATACCCTTGGGCTTCCTGCATTGCATATACAACTACGGAAGGCATTGTCTGACAAATAAATATTGTTTCACCGCGCACATACGTATGATCAGGGCCGTAGTCAAGGGGGGGGGGGGTTGTTGTGGGGTGGTGGTACGCAACCCCCCCTCCCCAAAAATACAAAGGGTCCCGATTTAATGAGTTGAAGGTCCACTTTGCCATGGTTAATGTCCGTGTTTCATTAAAACTTTGTCTTAAGGGTTGTTGTGCATTGTAGTTGAATTACTAATCAGGTGTTAACCATCGCATTACTATTGTCGTTGTTAATCCAATTGTTTGTTTTCTGCATGCCCAGCGACGATATTTATTTTTCCCCTTACCCCCCTTAACCCCCCCCCCCCCCCTCCCCGTTCTTCAGATTTGGAGACGATGGTGAAAATTTTGGGTCAAAACCGGCGGAGCGCAGCGAGCCGAAAAAAATTTTCTTTTTGGTACGCAAAAAGGTCCGCTTTCTGGCAAATTCCGCACCCCCCCCCCCCCCAACGCATAAATTCCTGGGCCTACGCCTGGTATGATATAGGCGAAGATAATTCACAGTTCGGTGGATGAAATTTACGTTAACGTCGGGCGTTTAATACAGTGGTTGGCTAAACGACTTGTTAACATATTTAACCTTCGGTTTTTAAACTGTGCGTTTCGCTAACCACAGTTTAGGCCTATCCACCGTTTTATTTTAAACATCGTTTGAGAATCGGCGCACATAGTGTTTTAGGACTATCTTGAAGTGATGGATGTGGGATTCGGTCATAAAGTCCCGCGCCAGGCAGCACATTTCCATCGACACAGTGTAGAAACAAAAACAAGAAGTTGGGAATCTCCGATTATTCATGCCGTATTTGGTTCTTAATGACGGCAAATGACTGTTTTTATATTAACCAGAGAGACTTTTATTGCTATACTGGTTGGTAGCCAGCACACTTGTCAATATCCATTATCATTGGCCTCCAATATCCAGTATGTTCATACTTTCCTTACTTTATGACATCATAGTGACGTCCATATTTCAGGATATTTGGACTTATTTTGATGCCAATAAAAGAAGGCCCATCTAGCTATCCAGTGGTACCAAATTGCTGTTTAATAAGGAAACTCCGGGGTGGTAACCTCACCAAAAATGGAACAGATAGCGAGTGTTTTAATACTATGTCCCTGTTTCTCTTCAGCTGTACTTTGTTGAATACGTGTTCTCGTCTTCGTCTCCTATTGGAATCACTTTTTTCTCATATTGTCCGTCGCAGAATACATGAGCATATGGACTGCTCTGGAGGTCTTTTTATCTCTGAGAAGACGCCAATCATGTCGATGAGTCTTTTCTTTCTTTCTGTTAAGCCATTTTGTTTTTACCCGATACTGTACTTACCCCGTTTGAGCCCCCCAAACGATAAATAGGCTGTTACCTTTAACGTTCTCCGAATGCGACTCATCCTCCATTCCTTCGTTTTAAAATGTGTAGTCCAGTTGATATTGCTTACCTCCGAGCTTTCCCCTTTTTCTTGCGAAGCAATTACTTGCATGACGACTGTATTTTAAAACCTGCAAAATCCACAGGTATGTTTTTTTTTAAATAACACTTCTCGTTCCTTCGCGGCGAGAGAACGTGACATTTTCCAGTCATATTTGCAATCCTCCTACTACCAGTAGCTAAGTTCTGGTGCTAGAAATGGAGTCAATGGCTCTTGCGGTGAGCTTATGCAGTCTATTCTGCCATGTTGGTTCGACAAGTAAGTAACTATTACAGTTGAAGCAAGATTTATTTGATAATTGCTAAGAAGATACGTAATCCAGGTGTGGGCTTTACACTTGCTAACGAGTTGAATGCCCCGAGGTAAGCCATTATTCCTAACATCCAGTGCCTGCTTCCATGTGCCAGTTGTTCCCTGCCAGTTCGTCTGTTAACAGTCCAATTGCATTCATTTCATGGTCGTTGCGTCGCATTATTGTACGGGATTGGATGTGAAATGTTGGCAATACGACCACCTACAACTGTTGTCATTAAAGTTTGGATTTTTTTCAGACCCAATTTCTAAAACTGTTTCTATTTGAACGCTTTAGTAATCATATTAGGGTAGTGAATGATTCAATAAGTAGTCCCCAACTACCCAGGTGAAGTGAATCCATGCATAATAATTTTGAATTACGTAACTTGTAACTTGCCTTTGTTGGGACTCTAAATGTCCATATGTCTCCTTTTACTGCTCCAAGCCTTTGTGGCAACACCCCACGTTTTTCAGAGTGTGGTTGTTACCACCTAACAAACAACTGAAACAGCGATTTCCTATCCATTCTCGTCTAACAGCGATTGTTAATAAAAGCCGAAGAGTTCTTGCCTCCGACGGGAAGGGTTTAAACACAAACACCTAAAGATAACATGATGAAAAATGCCATAGAAATTCCAACACTGATTTGTCAAAACACCTTGGGAATTCCTATAGTTCTTTTCGAATTTTTGAAATTGTCATTGGGTGGACACTTCCCTAGAATGTCTATTGGACCATTCCTAACTGTCCTAACGTGTCCGCCATTTTAAAACTTTGTGCATCTGCACATTGATGTAGGTGTGTGCTCATTGATGCCGAATGCAATCAAATTTACTTCATTTCCGAGTAATAAGATTTTACTCCTTTTACAGAGCGGCCGCGGCACCCTTTTTGCATATTTTTACAGTGTAGGGATTTAATGGTTGTGGCCATTTTTAAGCAAACCGTCAATTGTTCTGGGATGCTGCATTGTTTAAACTGCTGGCATGGGATCCGCCCACAATTAGAACACAACAGGTCTCCCGGACCCTCCAAATCTAGGGACCCTGGGACTGTGTAAATGTAGTAAAACTCAGAGTCCCACTATTACAGATGTCCTAGGACTCTTCGTTTTATTACATGTAGTCCCATATGACACTGCGTGTCATTACCGATAGACCCCAGGACACTGAGAAATCAAAACTTGTGTCTATAAGACCCTCTAATTTTAAACATATGGTCCTAGGACTGTGAATTCGGCTGTATGGGACTTTTTCCCCCACAATTAGTACACACACAGTCACGGACCCTCCAAATTTAGGTACCTGGGACTTTGGGGGTGAAATGTAATAACTTCAGAGTCCCACTATTACAAATGTCCTAGGAACTCCTTTCTTCCTTTTATTACTTATAGTCCATAGGACACTGCGTGTTATTACCGATGATTTCCAGTCAACTCGCCCCAAACTCAACCGCCACAGCAACTCGACCCACACCAAACTAGGGCCCCATACCATACTCGGCCACAAGATCCTACCACTCGGCCCCAAATCCAAAACAAACTCGGAAACAAACAAAAACTCGGCCCCAAAACCACAACTCGGCCCCAACTACATGACCAACTCGGACCCAAACAAAATCGGACCCAAACCAACTCGGCACCATATCATATGCCAGAAAATGAGGCCTGCCTTCTATTGTGAACAAGTTATTGATGGTTTTTGAGACGATTTAAGTTTTCTATTAAAACTAAGGGGACATTTTTGTTTATCTTACAACCTCAAAATAGGGGTGTGTAATTCACTTAATGTTCTTAAAGGTGCAAACGAGAGATTTCAAATAACAGAAGATGTGGATATAAAACCACTAAATATCACAGAAAATATAACAAATAGTCAAAATAACAATTTTACAAAAGGGGACACTTGGATGGTTTATGGATGGTTAATTGTTTTCGGATAATTTGTGTATCCAATGGTGGTTGACCATTGCTAGAACCCAAAACTCGGCTATTTGGTTTAGTTTTAAAATGATCAAAATAATAATTTTTAAAGGAAAAGTGGACACTTTGGGAGGCGTTTCCCATGGTTTTTGGCGGTTACAGAGGTTTTTTGGTTCTTTTGCAGTTCAATGGCTACTAAGCATTGCCCGAACCCAAAATCGGCTCTGTTGTCCAAAAGATCAAAATCATTATTTTGAAATAAAAGTGGACACTTGGATGGTTACAAGATTGTTTCTGAATGGTTCCCAGTGTTTTGGTCTCCTTTGTGTATCAGTGGTGGTTGAGCATTGTTGTGGGAACACAAATTGGCTATTTTGGTTCAAGAGGTCAAACTAAATATTTTTAAAGAAAAGTGAATAATTTGGATGGTTCCTGGATAGTTCCCAGTGTTTTGGCTCCTTGTGTTTCAATGGTTGTGGAGCCGCACTTGTGTGGAAAAACAGGGATTGGCTAATTTTGGTCAGATGTAGTAAACTAATTATTTTTAAAGAAAAGTGATGAATCCTTTGGGATGGTTCCTGGATAGTTCCCAGTGTTTTTGGCTATTGTGTATTCACTGGTTGTTGAGCAATTGTGTGGAACACAATTGGCTGATTTTGGTTCAGGATGGTCAAACTAATTGATTTAAAGAAGAAAGTGAATACTTTTGGCTGGTTACGGGATGGTCCCAGTGTTTTCGGCTCCCTTTGTATTTCAATGGTGATGAGAATTCTGGACACCAAGTCAGTTGTTTTGGTTCAAAATAGTCCCAATGATTTTTTTTAAAAGCACTTTGGATGGTCTCAGATGGGTTACTGGATGGTTCCTGGTTGTTTTTCGGCTCCTTGTGTATTCAGAATGGCAAGTGCATGGTACTCAAATGGCCATTTCTGTACAAATTATTTTTGTTAAATTGACACACTGGGAGGGTTCTTAATGTCACAGTGTTTTTAGCCTTCCTTATGTGTCAATGTATGAAACATTGCCTGAACCCGATTCAATAGTTTGGTTCCGAAATAATTATTTTTAAAAAGAAACTTTCTTTTGGATGGTCCCAGATGTTTCTGCTGGTTCCGGGGGGTGTTTGTGTTACAGATTGACTAAAATTTTGTGGCGGATTACCAAAACATTTCTACCTTGTAATCCGGCAGATTTACCCAGATTATTTTTCTTATTTAAATGCTGATCCCAATCTTCCAGTTTTGTGCTATGACAATTTGCATTGTTCCATGGTCTATAGCCAGGACAGAAAACAACCTTGCAAATTTCTTGCAGATGCGACTGAATTTGCACATAAGAATAGATTTGGTCTACTAATGCTAAAAGGTTCAGGGCAAGATGATATGAAACATCTAATCTTTTTTAGGTAAGTCGGGGGGGGGGGTAAAAATACAGTATTTTAACCGAAAAAAAAACAGATATAGCCAGGACAGAATCAGGTGCCCAATTGCGCATGTACGTCAAGGTCTGCTCAGAGTACGTAGTTGTGGACTGCGATTGGTTGACATGCGTAGCTATAGTGAGTAATGGTAGTCCAAACAAATATGATTTAAAATGTCAAAAATGCTCTAATTGAGTCAGGTTTTTGACGCAGCCAAAAATTCACGTTTAACTTGTTTTAATAAGCTTTATACGTTTCACAGAAATATTCACAGCCAACATTTATTTCCTCCCGTCCCATCGAATCAAACACAACCACGGTATGTATCACTTTTTTTCATTTGGAAGTAACCGTGATTTTAAATGCGCTACTAATGAGGTATTGATGTGTAATTGACGGATAGATCCTATAGCTACTCGGTATTAAAGTCATGTCCATGGAACTTTTTTGGGGCCGAGTTGGTATAGTTTGTTGTATTGGTATATATATATCCCTGTGATTTCCCGATGCTTTCTTAATTTCTTGGTTTCGTTTTATTTTTTAAAGGGTGACCCTAGAATTTTTTTTTCATATTACAAAAAAACCTGTACATTATGGTCATACATAGTATCTAAGTCTGTTTTTATACCATTTCACTGTACATACTTTTAGCAAGTGATTCGGTTTCAAGAGTGTAGGGGTTTTGTGGACCATTGATGTATGTTTTTTCTCCCTTTTCTACCAACCTAAGTACAGGTAAAAACTTTAAAAGGGTTTATATTCACACAACAGTGTCCTCAGTGTACATATTTATGATATTGGCGGAGATGCCGAATAAAATTATAATAAAGCTTTAAGCTAACCCGCCTAGGTTTAAGGTTAAAATGAAATCAATGTATAAAAATTACCTCATCAATTACCTTATTAATGAAATGAATAATTTGCAAAATTTCTTTAAGTATTTTTATATCGATTGTAAATTATCAACCCTACTTTCACTATATTTTTCATTATTGTATTTCACTGTTTTGAACACAATAAATTAGATTGCATGTGAAAAAATTCATTACGGGCAGACATTTTTCAAAATCACGGATAGGCCATTGCTATAAATATACTTTTTCCGTTGGAGATTTTGAAAATGCGCGTACCGTTAATGCTGGTTTTAACACCTCGTTAATATGTTTTTGGATCCGCTATCAGCGGTTGACCATTGACCAATGGTACGATCAAGACATTTTACATGCAAACGTACAAATGACTGACAGGTAAGATGTGAATCACTAGCCCGGTGAATTGATTGACATCCTAGTTAGGTTCTTGAAAGGACCGACGACTTAATCGCTATCCGCTAATGAAGACGGACCGAGTTTGGTTCGTTTAATGATTACCAGGAAGTAAGGATAAACGGAGTGGTTATTGTGTGTTGGATACAGTTCCTCAATGGACGGTTATGTGATGGAACTTTTTTGGGGCGGTTTTAAGCTTCTTCTGTATTATTTGACACATTTAACGTTTAGTGCTAAGAAAAAACTTCGACTCAGTTTCCAGCTGCAGAGGGTGTAAACGTATTTGTAAGTATTGCGATTTTTATCATGTTTTAGTAATAACCGTTGACTGGACTGCTGTTCACAAAGAACGGTAAATATAAGGTGTTTGATTAGCCTAACACTGGAATTTAGAACAAAATGGGCAATTTGAATTTTTTTGGAGGGAAAATGCTGATGTGCGTTAAAG
>JAMKCH010044164.1:0-84601 GCA_023653785.1 Ophioderma brevispina | reverse complement strand
CGCTGCTGCAGCGATTAACCACCACACCAGTACCTCAAGTGAGCCGCCCTGCTGCAGTGATTAACCACGCACCAGTACTACTGGCGAGTCGCCCTACTCGTAGTGAACCGACCTCCAGCAGAAGTAACGGTCAATCAACAGGAGTGGTGCGTAGTGCGTACACAGAATATAACCCATACATGGCACCACAAGCCCCAGTTTTGGTAAGCCACCCAATGTCTGCCAACCCAATCTCACAATCTGAAGTCCTCGCTAGTGAAGACCCAGAAGTTAAGAAAGCAACTCAAGTGTCCTTCATGGTCGATTTTTTTTTTCTTGTAGAAACTCCTGATACACCAGAAGACCCTCTGAACACACTGATCACCCACCACAGCAGCTGGAGAAGTCTCAAAAGAGCCGTTGCTTGGCTTCTACGTCTGAAGAGAACCTTAATGCAAAGAGCCAAACGTGACAAAACTGGTCAGCCTAAACAGTCAAGAAAGCTGACACCTAATGAATTGGCAGAAGCAGAGATTGCCACTTTAAGAGTTACTAGAACAGGCTTTCCCAAAAGAGATGAAGGCTTGCCGAGACCAGCAGTGAACGAGAAAGTGAAGAAACCAATCAGCAAATCAAGTAACATTGTAAGCCTTATAGATCCAGTATTGAGTAAGGATGGGTTACTCCGAGTAGGTGGAAGGTTGAGGAATGCACCTATTGATCACCAGCAAGCACCGCCTGTCATCCTTCCAAAGGATTGTCACGTGTCAAACATGATCATCAGGCATATCCATGAGACCGCCAACCACCAAGGAAGAAACCACGTCCTCGGCGAGTGAGGCAACGCTACTGGATTATTAATCCTAACGCAGCTGTTAGAAAGCTAGTGAGAAACTGCGTTATATGCCAGACGATTACCAAGCAAAGACAGGTGTGCAAAAAATGGCAGACCTCCCTATGTGTCGTTTACAACCAAACGAGCCAGCATTTGTGCAGACCGGTGTAGACTATTTTGGTCCAATACCAGTGAAGGTTCGGACGCCACCATAAAACAAAGAGATATGGCGTGTGTTTACATGATTTAGCACCAGAGTTGGATCAATTATTGAGGTTGCAGAGAACCTTGAAACGAGTTCTTGCATAAACGCCATTACACGATCATTTCCCGAAGATGTCCTGTAAAGGAAATGCACAGTGACAATGGAACCAATTTTATTGGAGCCAATAATGAATTGAAGCTAGCACTAAAGGAGCTAACCAAGACACCATGCAACGATTTGGTGCTAACCACGGTTTTAAGTGGAGTTTTAATGTGCCCGGTGCATCCCACCATGGTGGCTCCTGGGCGCCAGATCAGAACTGTGAAGAAGATCCTATATGCCATCTTGTCAGAACAGCACCTCAAGGTGACGACCTCTGATGAACAACTCTACACACTTCTTTGTGAGGTGGAGTCAACTGTGAACAGTCGACCCCTTACTAAAAGCCCATCAACGATCCTACAGACTTGGATGTGCTCACTCCAAATCATAGACATGCACATAGAAAACCCCTTGAGACAAAACCTACCACCAGGAATCTTTAATGAAAAGGATATGTATGCACGCAACGTTGGAAACAGATTCAATATCTCGCGGATCTGTTCTGGGTACGATGGCAGAAGGAGTACTTGCCCTCACTCCAGAAAAAACAAAAATGGCTGGAACCTAACAGAGATCTGAATATTGGCGACGTTGTGCTCGTAATGGACAGTAATGCCCCTAGAAACTCATAGCCAATGGGGCGAATTGAGCAGACTTATGTAGGCAGCCAGGGACATGTGAGGAGTGTTTTCGTGAAAAACAAAAGTGCTACATTAACCAGACCAATCACAAAGTTCTGTCTCATTCTAGAGGCAGAAACCTAAATGACTATAAGCAAGATGGTTGTTTGTTTGTGTAAACTTGCATCCTGAACTAAGATTGCTAAATTTAGCATGGATAGCTGGACTATGATTTGATATGCGCTTAGCATGAAACTTTTGCATTGAGAAGAGCGATGGCCACATAACTATACAGTTCTTTTTCTGTGCCTTGCTATGGAGTGTGACTTGAAATCTTCAGAAGTCTGTGGTACATGGAAACTACAGTGACTGCATGCTTTGTGAAATCTACTGTATTGATTTAAAGCGGCTTGTGTGACCAGAAAAGCCAGCTATGGACTACAGATATAACATGCATCTGTGATTGGCATGTAATGACATATTGATAGATTCAAACCTAGCTTGTTGGAACCTTGTGAGTTTTATTTCGCATTCTTTCAGCTTCTTTATTAAAGATTCCTCAAGTTTTTTCAGTGGTTATCAAATTTAGGTAATTCAAATTTCAATACTAAATCTTGACTTTTAAAAATTACTATCTAACACATTATACAAATTTAAATAAAATAATAATACAAATAAAGTTTTTTTACTCTCAAATCGTGGCATGTAGGCCAATTGCCAGAGACTTTACAACAACTTAATAAATGGAACTAGACGGAAACCATGACAACTTGGCGGCAGCAGCTTAAACAGCCATATTGCAACATTCAAACACACAACACGAAACGGATGGGTAGTGCGAGTTTCAGTTCATTTGCCCATTTCAAATGACCATGGAGAAAGTGGTATTCAGGTTTTAATCAATATCTGTTATACAAATTAAATCCCAAATTGAGTTCCCGAATTAAATCCAGCAATAGGTCCCAAGAGATTCGATCCGAGGACCCTTTGCTCCAGAAGTAAGCTTGCTAACCGCTAGACCACGCCACTTTGCATCAAGCTAGAGGAGGAGGACAATGTATGAATATTTCCAAAGATTAATGACTTGACACTGTGGATGGAGTGAAATGAACTTTCTGCCTAGAACTATGGAACACAGTATCATCCAATCACATGCCAATATTAGCCTATGGTCACACAGCATCTGATGTTCGATTGCTTTAAGAAGGACATACTTATATGGAACTCTTTTTTTAAAGGAACTGAGTCCAATGTTCATGTTATGAACTTGGAAGGATACAGACCAAAAAGAGTTTGAAAGGTTTAAAAATTTCAATGTTTTTCTGATTTTGGAAATTGTTTATTATTCCAAATTCCAAACTTGTCTCAGATCAGATCTGTTTAACCATTTCAAATCCAATGGTTTTAAGGGGGGTACCTCAGATGGATATCTTCCAGATTTTTGACACATAGTGTTTGTGTTTTGAAATCGCCCTAACAGTTTGTGCGTGCGATTGGGGGCCGGGATGTAGTGTCCCAAATACTATTCTTCATATGTTTTAGACCCCCTTAATGTGAAAGTGATCTTGATCATGATTACCCCCCCCTTTAAGGTTGCCGCAGTGCAGGTGGGTAAATTTTGTTGGACATATGGCCGCTTCCAGTGTACGAGATCCGTAAAGAGGCATCGTATTTTACAAACCACAATTTACAGCACTTTGAGGTATCCAATCAAATAAAGTCCCAAGAAATCATCAACGGAAATAGTGGACATTAAAACTGCATCATTTATGAGTCTGTGAAATATTGGATTCTTCTCGTGGGATTGTTTCCAAGTGTGAGACTTTACAATGTAGTAGAGCATTGTGCATTGTGAGTAATCGGTAACAATGGTAAACAATGGTAACAACTGAAACAAGTGTACTTTGTGGAGTCATTAGCGCGCCTAAACTACGGCAGATAAAGCCCCCAATATTGTCCATCCATTGTGAACTAATGTGGTTTTCGTCAGCGACGCTACAACTACCATATCACAACAATCATTTACCTCCGAACTTCAGCAATTACTTACCACAAACAGACAAATCCACAGCTATAACACCAGACAAGCCGACAAACTACATCTTCCCCTCCACAAATCGTCTTCTGAAAAAGCACTTTATTCAGTATCACGGCGCAAAACTTTGGAATGATCTTCCAGAATCCATCACAACAATTACAAACAAAAATACTTTTAAAGCTCAACTGAAAAAAACATTCATCAACCTGTACAATTCTTTATAAATTTATGCCCATGTTCTCCTCACTTTATTCTTCATCTCATTTCTATCTCTATTCCTAACTTTTTCTTCACCTCTGTTGAAAAGTCTGTCCTTCTTGTCCAAATTCCCGTATCCCGTGTTCCCGTTTTTAAGTGTTTGTCTAGCTTAGATATATTGTTTGTTTTTGTTTGTTTGTTTTTTTTTGTTATGTATATTTACCTATGTAATATTCTATATCATCCCTTACTTGTATCATTTCTGTAATATTGAGTATATTTTAATTGTATGTATTACAGGGCCAGCAATAACCATAAGCCCTATTGGGTTTGCCATTGTTGGTCCTAGCATATCACATTCCTCACCTGTTCATCTTAGTACAGTTTACAATTGATACTTACGTACTATTATATTACACACTGTATTATACATTTCTGTCACGTACGACATTTTATGCTGAATAAATTGAATCTTGAATCTTGAATCTTTTTTCGCCTCGCACTCGCAAATATGGGCGCTTGGATTGAAGATTTTGTGACGTCATATGGGGGTCACGTCCTGTGAAAAATACTGGAAGTAATGCCACTGGCGTTCCTACTGTATTGTGTCTATATGATACTATGTTACTATAACTCTAGCAATATCTTTGATTTCGCGTCTCTAAAACGTGCTATTATAGAGATACAGTGCAGAGTGTAGATTTTATACAAACGGTGTTACCTACCCTTTTTGTCATTTGCCCTTTTATCATCATCATCATGCTATTTTCTCAGAATTCGCATTTATGCTTAATCGACAGTTTGAAGAAACCAACGCGGTCTAGCGATTATGCAACTTCTTTGTGAGCGATGTTCAAATACTGTCTGTTTCGGGTTCTTTCAAATTCAACAAAGCGGTCACGCTAATCAATATAGGACAATCAGAAACGTAAGTGCATGTAGAAAATCGTCAAACCAGAATGGCTAACGTGAGTTATAGTAGATTCAACCCATCGTGTCACCAGTTTTGGACAACGTCGATTAGTTTGGAGAGGAGGCAGTAAAAGAAAATATGTAGCCCGATTCACCTGTTTCATACACGAATTAAGATAATCGGGGCTTTCATGTTGGCATCATTTTTACAAAGAGTGCAAAGACTTTTATGTTCCTTCTTCCAAAACACGGGCGCTCAAAAGCTTAACATTCACCTCGCCTGTTACATTGAATACCACTGAAGCAAATACGATTAGTTAGAATGTTCTGAGAGTTTAATGTAGGCTACCTTTAAACAGTGGCGTAACAGGCGGGGGGCAGGGGGGGGCAGGTTGTCCCCCTGACGACTTTGGCCGGGAAAAAAGAAATTGCAAAAATCATGCTAAATCAGCCGTTTTTTTAGCCCTCTGACCGGGAAAAATTGGCCTTTTGACCCCACTGAGAGGGAAAATTTCCCAAGACTGGGAAATTTGCCCCCTCAGATCGGGTAGGCCAGATACGCCACTGCCTTTAAATGCGTTTACGTTGACTTGAATGCTTTCATGAAGCATAGAATTGTTTTTTCTCTGCTATCGGACTCGATGTTTCAATAGATGTTGCGTGGAATTGTAATTTCAACCCACTGCACATACCCCTCATTCAATGCCCATACCTTCTGAAAAGTACTAGAAGTGACACGATGGGTTGAATCTACTATAATAAAGAGATAAGCAGCGATAATGCAAGATAATAAAAATCAGACAGCCAGCCAAGTATCATAAATGTGTTCAGAAAAAAAATTATGTGGGCATTTTTTGTTACAAGCTGGCAACCATGTCAGATCAACTACTCATATGGTACAGTTTCTCATAAGATTTGTTGCCAAAAATACAAATTAATTTTTTTGGCCTTTTTGGGCCAAAAAGATGATTTTTGAGATTTAGATGTATTTGATATCTTCAAAACAAGCTTTATCAGAAAATTACCACTTTTAAGTAATTTGGACTATATTTACGTCTTAAATAACAAATTATATTTGATAATTAAGATAATTAAAATAAAGAAAATAAAAGCATTCCAGAGCATTTAAGGTCATTTTTCTCAAAATATTGTTTATTTGAACTCATGATGCACATTACATGTTTAAAGTAAGCACAAAAGCATCAAAAACACATTAACACAGTTCTGTTTGACCTAAAGTGTGAAGGCTTTTACTTTTAAGTAGAAATTACAGCAGTGATAACTTTAAAGGGGCAATCTAGGATATTTACAATGATTGCTATATCATTCGATGAACATTCACATAGTGATTTTGGTCCGAAAATTGTTTTTTTTTAATTTCACTGTATGTTGTTTTGGGCTGTATTATATCATAATTACAAATTATTGTAAGTAAAAAACAAGAAATACAAACATTCCGAGCAGTTAAGGTAGATTTTCTCAACCAATGGTATATTTGAACTAATTTAGAAAACATGTTTAATTAAGCACAAAAATCATTAAAACATGTTAAAGACATTTGTGACTGACCTAAAATAATGCTGTCACGTTTTAATTAGAAATAAAGCGTGTTACCTTTAAGGGGAAGTCTGGGGTATGTTAAAATAATTGTTTAGATCAACGGATAATTCAAATTGTGATTTTGGACTGAAATTTGATTTGCCAATTTCCTGTAAATTGTACTTGATAACTTCGACATAGCTTTGAGTTAAAACCATTTGAAAAAAAACAATTTGAACGACACCCTTGGTCATACTTAAACAAATCAATGTTAGAAAAACAAAAGAAATTAAATTATTATGTTCTTTTACGACATTATTATGCCTCCAAATTATGTTAATTTGAACAAAATCACTGACCTTAAATGACGGAACAAGACCTACGAAGATGTAACATAATTAATATTATTACTCTTTTACTTTTTCTATAATATAAAATAGCATCTTAACAAGCCTAGTATAAGATACAGATTACATAAATTATCAAGATCAGTAAAGATACTTAACTTTTTGTAAAAGCTTGGCCAAGAATTAATGTACTATTTCACTACAAATGAAGGCACAGTATGTTGTATGCATTCATGCTTTACATGATAACCGTACTTTGTTCACACACATAGCAAATGCGCAATTCACGTCGGGCGCCCAAACCTAAGGTGTCGTCCTTGAAAAAATGACGCGTTTCTGCACCAAAGGCCTGACTTCGTGAGGGTTGGCTTACTACCCTACTTGAGGGTAGGGCGTCAGGTCGTGGGAGTTAGTATCAGATGCTTGTTATCCCCCTCTCACGGATAGATGGAAAGTACACTACACATACTCAACTCTCAACCTAGCCTCACACGACCTGATAGTGCACAGATGCACTGGATAGTCTAGGACAGTGGCGAGCCACTTTTTTTTTTCAGGGGGGGGGGGCCAAGGGGGGGGCACACATATTTTGAGGGGGGCAATCAATATTAAAATTTGTTAGTATAGTAATGGCCTGAAAAATCCACTAATTTTCAGGGGGGGGCCAGATGGGGGGCAAGATTCCCCACAGGGGGCAGCGCCCCCCCTTGCCCCCCTTGGGCTACGCCATGGTCTAGGCGGTGGGAAGAAAAGTCCAGGGAAAGTAAGCATCATAAGCCATGTATCCCAACTCTCTGTCTGAACCGGGTACCTGAGGAATGAAGACAAGCTCAATTTGACTCACCTAGTTTTGACTAGAATCCCGGCGACCAGCCCGGAGGGCAGCAGTGGCAACTCTTCCTCTCTGTACCGGTACATCCTTGAGGTACAGGACTGTCTGGAAAGCTAGTGGGTGAACCACTCCATACCAGCAGCCTCAAGAGGATCTCATGCGGGTGGAGCCCCCGATACAGAGCTCAGAAGTGGGGTCTTTGGGGTTGGGATCGATGTCATGGGCGTGGCGAACCCTTGACCCGATGATTCTAGATTGAGGTTTTTATAGGCGTAATGAATACACCGAGGTATCCAGCGGCCAAATTGTGCTCTTGGCTGCATGGTCCATGTGGCGAAGTCCTAAGTAAGAACAGCTGCTTAACAGTACCCCTATACTCTCGTACGGTGGATATAACACCTAAGTGCCTACAGGGGCCACTCAGGGCTTCTGGCAAGGCCCCAGCGGTTCTTGCAAGTTTGGCAAGAAGACTGGAGCAGGAGTGAAAGACAAGTTGGTTCTTGATAAAAATCAAGGCCTTGGGAGGTTGGAACCCATCTCGGGAAAATCTCAGGTGAGATAGAAAAAGGCAGATGATCTTTCTCTGAACCCCTCCGTCCACAGGCTGTGGACACTAAAAAGTTTAATGGTAAGATTCCAGGAGATGGCTTGGTCAACGGGGCTCACAGGCTTTAGAAGAACAGGACTTGAAGAAACAGAGGGAGGTCCCAAGCCGGGACCAGGATCAAGAGAGAAGGGGGGGGGGGGGGGCGTTCAGGAGAACATGCCTTAATAAGGCTAGTGAGAAGCTGGACTAGAGGAGACCGACATCCCATCTCTAAAATCATGATGCACTATGCCCCAATAGCTGTACGGTATGCTTCAGCTGTGCGAGGGAGCCCCGCCCCATTGATATGTCAGCAAGAAAATCACCTACTTGCTCTACAGATGTAGACTGCACCCAGTCTTGGCTCTGTCTCTGGGTTTAGAGCGCACTTGGTTAAAAGGATAATGCTAGCCTAGGAGCTAAACTGAACTAGATGACTTTCAGCTTACCACCCCGGACAGCCCTGCCAACCAAACTTGTTTCCAAATTGCACAGGGGCCTGGAAATTAACACTAGGTAGGGAGTAAGTAAGCCCGCCGAGACTGTACGATTCTGTAGGGAAACTGTCTGCAGCAGTATCGATTTGCACGAAGTACGTGACTGCATTACTTGCGCACTTCACGGTTAATTTTGAATGCGAAGCCGGGGGACACAGATATGAACACAACAAGGTTGTTTATCAATGGCACGCGACATAGGTTATCGATACGCGACCGGCAGCTCTTTATCAAAAGTGCCCACCAAGTATGGAAAAAAACAATAGCAATCAAATAAAGACGGGGAAGGAGAAGGTGAGAAATCAGAAATGGTCCTTGTGATTCTTCCTCGTTTTTTGTTGTTTGTGGTTGCCAAGTGGCGAACCAGCGGGGGGGGGGGGGGGGGGGGGTGGCGGGGGGGGGGGACAGGGGGACGCAAGCCCCCCAAACAGAAAACCCTTGCCCCCCCCTTCAGCCTCCCACCCCACCCCCCCCCCAAGGAACTGACCTTTTGTTAGGTGTCGTATGGAGATAGGACCCAAAATTTGTATGTTCAAATGGGTAGCTAGTAAAATCACACTTGTATTCCTAAAAGAAAGTAAAGGTCAACCACATATAACCCGATTTTTCTTTGCTTTCCAATGCCATTTCCTTCCCTATCCTTTTAGTGAACATGATGGTTTCTATACGTTTCTGCTTTTATTTTGTGATTTCTTTTTTCATTTTAACATGTTATAAAAACTTTATTTAAAAAAAACAACAAAACTTGGAAACTCATAATCCAAAATAAACGAAATTATTCCAGCATTGCGGCGAATAGGCTGCTTGTTTAAAAATGATAATTTACTATAATCAGATAAAACCAACGTTCCTCCCTGTTGTGGCGGGAGGCAAAATGACCAAAGAGAAAGCCCGTCCCTCATGTACCCCAAACCACAGGTCCTACGCAGGGGGGGTCCACTTTCTGCTGATTTTTTAAATAAAAAGATCCATAATTTCTAGAAATTTCTAATAAAAGTAAACTCCACTTTGGGTGATGTGGATGTGCACAAAGTTAAAAAGAAGCATTTTTTAGATCAAATTTTACCAAAATAGTCTTACTTTTTCTAAGCCCTGCACCCCCCCCCCCCCCAAAAAAAAAAATCCTGCGTATGGACCGCCTTACCAAATTCATGAAAAGTCGTTGCAGGGGGAAATCCTCTTCGTACAAAAACATACGTAACATACTCTTCAAATGCAAAAATGTGAGGACAAGAGATATGTTCGCCTGAAACTTTTGCAGACTGTTATCCTAGAGTACAAGGAGGACCTCGTCGTCATCGAGCTCTTTATTTCTGTACATTTTTTTCTTTTTATCTTTTATCATTTTTCCTTCAGTGCCCCTAGGCCCAGGCGCGAGGAAAGCGGAAGGCCATTGGTGTATCGCACCGCGATACCACAAAAGGGGAAGGCGAAGACGGTTACAATTTCCTGAATTTTCGATTTAAGGTTACAGATTTGGAGAAATTCGGAAAAATAGTGACTTGTTGGTATCATGGTTCAAAAAGTACCCGCGGGTTATATCGACTTAACGGGAAAATATGTGCACGGATTTCTTCCCCAAAAGGTTAACACTTTTCAAAGTCCTGACCCCAAAAGTCCTGTGTATGGACCCCGCTACTCCACTTTTCTTAATCCTTCCTAAACATCCTTCTTAGTTTGTGTAGCAGGATTAATTGGCTTGGTCAGTCCGCTGCGGCCTGGTACAAGCCGTCGCATCAGGGGAAATTCTCCCCCTCCCCCTCCCGGGTTGTCAGGGCCATTTTAAGGGTACACTTTACCGGAAAATAGGTACCAACTAGTGCATCTCCACCATGTGTGACCTTCGACCGATGTTGACCTTGGACCACAGACTTGTTCTGGGCCCAGGTCAGTAGTCTACGTAAATTGACCTCTAGATGACATCTGACTTTTGGGGTGCACTCTAAAACCCTACATAACAAACGTCAGACTGTGTCCTCCCCCTACCGTCATGCTAAATATTAGGACCCATTAGCCACCCCCCCCGGCACCCCTCCTGGAAGCGACGCGTATTTTGCAAGCTGTTTAGACCACCCTTTTCAGTATCGTTGTCATCACAACACACCCCATATTTTTTAATTTAACCCAAGAGTCCCCATATTTTGGGGAAATTGACCACTGTCACCAGACCCACTATTGGAAAAAAAAAACACCAAAAAGACCTCTAGTTTAGAAAATTTTGCAAAAATCACACCCAGAGACCCCATTTTGGGAAAAAATTTTCCTATTGTCCACTCGGAAAACCCTTATTTTGGCTATTTTTTGTATATCTCACCCAAAAGGCCCCTATTTTTGTTATTCACCGAATGCCTTGGCTTGAGAAAAGCAACGAAACTAACACCCAATCCATTCAATGTGAGTTGCCCTCCCCAGCCCACCCTTTTAGCCCCATATTGTTATCACAAAGAATAAGAAAATGATAGCCCGGACAGACACAAGACAGGACAGATCTTTTGTGTTATAGTAGATTAGTAATTGTCTTAGGATTTGCTGATACGAGGGCAATTGATAGATATTGTCTTCATCAAGCTTAATTTAAGATGCCAATGAGGCGCAGGTTATTGAAATGCAAATAAAATTAAAGGGAGATCTTTATTCATGTGAGTTGACAAACTATCCAAAATTACCAAAATGATTTTGTACGTATAGTCATATGGGAGCACAATTAAATCGGATATTTGACTGATGAATTAATAATTAAGTACATTAACTACTGACGTTATGATTTGATTAGAGTTAAGTTGCAATAAAAATTGACTATGTATCAACTTTAAAGTCAAATAAAACATCAAACCGAGGGGAAAAATCCGGACTTGAGAGGCCGAACCACTGCCTAGCCTCCCAAACAACAATGTTACGCGTGCGACAAACCCCAGGTGGTTGTCAACAGACGCCCTGTTTCCCAGGGCCCCGTTTTAAATCCTGCGCAAACAAAATAAGCCGTCGCACTGATTGTTCTGGCTAGTGTCTCTTACGCACATACGGCACGTCGAGAGACAGTGCGAGTATACCAGAACCATGTGTTTTGACTAATGTTTGTGGGGGGGAGTTACTTCCCCCGACCTCGGGGAGATTGAAGACGTTTTCCCTACAGATTCGGAGGGTCCACGGATAGGGTGAAAGAGTCTTAGTGTAAAATTTCAGTCGCTTAGCACTTTCATCACCGTGGACCCCAGGGAAAAGGGGTCTATACAGAAGATGTGTATATGGGATTATAATCTGTTTACTGGCCCACCACTGGTAGTACCGTTAAAGTCTGAACTTTATAATGTACGTCTGGTCGAACTTCGCCTTGCCTTTGCAGCGATATGCGGGGCAGCATGTTCAGAAAGTCCCGCCTCTGAGAATGATTTCCTGAAATCGTCCAAACAGTCAATTGGAGGGCGTCGTTTTGGTTAAATGGTTCTCATGGGATTTTCTGAGCAGATTGTGGGACTGCAAGCAACCGACTCGGTCTCCCACCAACAGATCCAGAAGCCGAGGAAACCATGGCTGTCTGGGCCACAGCGGGGCTATTAGGAGGATCAAGCAGTTGGTGGTCCGGGACGCCTTCTCCAACACCCTCGGAACTAATTGCAATTGGAGAAAAAGCTGTTACCCGATCAAATTGGGCCAGTCTGCCACTAGGGGCATCTTGTCCGCTGCCTGGGGATCCCGGTTCCAAAGGTAGGACAGGGGAGTGATTGAAATAGGCTGAGGCAAAACAGATCGACATGGGGGGTGGTCGTTCGTGAAAGATCTTTCGACACACTGAAGGAAGGAGGTTGCCATTACAATGCAAGAACCCCTACCTTCGATGCAGGATGAGACTGGGGACCTCCCCGTGGACAGAGGCATAGCTTATGCCAGGCACATTGTATGCCCCGGGGAGATGTTCTCCCTGAAGGGAGATTCCCCGTTTCTGACACCAATGGATGAGTCGAATAGTCTCCTTGCCAAAAGGTGCGGGACTTTTGCGCCCCTCCTTGTTGAGCTATTGTTACGACTGTCATTCTGTCGCAAACGCAACTGATCAGAAATTTCACACCTTGACGAGGGGGCCCAGCCGCATTAGTGCCAAAAATACTGCCCACAGCCTAGCACAGTGATATTGATGATGGTGAGCTTTCGGAACGGTTCCCAAAAGGCAACTGACATATCTGACAGGTCGAGTCAGATCGGGTGTCACAGCGCGAACTAAAGTTGGTTGTGGCTTGTGGAGGCGAGAAATCCCAACCTTCAGATTGGGTTCATTGCAGTCACCATCTCAGGACTGGGAGCAGTTTTGACTGAACTAGGATCTTCATCGACAGAGGTTGATGACAATGTCGTAATTGACTCAGAAGAATGGATCTGAATCAACCGCATCTGAAGTCTGCAAAAGCGGTACTGTTAGCCGATCAGCTGGCAGGCCATCAGGCCTAGGAGCTGTAACCACAGGCGAACTTCTGCTTCTACCAGATCGTGAACAGTACAAGCGCATTCTACAAGTCGCAAAAAAACCTTGATCTGTGGGGGGAAAGACCAACCCCATGTCGAATTGGATGATTGTCCACAAAATTGAGGACGCTGGATGGAACTAGCACTGACTTCTCTTTGTGGAGGAGGAAACCCAATGATTGGACCCAAGAGGCACTCCTCTTGGTGTCCTACAGATCATCTAAAATTAGAAACACCAAGACAAAGTCTTGGAATATCGTATTTGTAAAGACCTTTTATCAAAAATCGGATAGAATAATTAATTAGAAACGAGTCAGTGAATGCAATGGATTTAGCAAAATCAAAATAAATGCTGTTGAGGGTCCAATATGGGTTTCCGTACATGGGAAAAACTATGTAGCTTTATTTCTAATTAAAAAGTGACAGCATTATATTTTAGGTCAGTCAAAACAGTTTTAACATGTTTTGATGATTTTTGTGCTTACTTAAATCATTGGTTCAAATATACGTTATGTTGAGAAAATGACCTTAAAGCTTGGAAAGCTTTTATTTCCTTTGTTTTTTACTACATTAATTAATTTGTTAATTATGACTAAAATATAGCCCATATTGCTTAAAACTGATTTTCATCTAAAACTAACTACATGTCTTCTAGTTAACAAATACGGTGAAATCAGAAAATCCATTTTTCGGGCCAAAATCACTATGTGAATGTTCATCCGATGATACAGCAATCATTGTAACATATTCTAGATTGCCGCTTTAAGGTTAACACTACTGTAATTTCTACTTAAAAGTAAAAGCATTCACACGTTAGGTCAAACAGAACTGTGTTAATGTGTTTTTGATGCTTTTGTGCTTACTTTAAACATGTTATGTGCATCATAAGTTCAAATAAACAATATTTTGAGAAAAATGACCTTAAATGCTCTGGAATGCATTTATTTTCTTTATTTTAATTATCTTTAATTTGTCATTTAAGACGTAAATACAGTCTAAATTACTTAAAAGTGGTAATTTTCTGATAAAGCTTGTTTTGAAGATATCAAATACATCCTTTTTTGCTCAAAAAGGCCAAAAAAATAAAATTTGTATTTTTGGCAACAACTCTTATGAGAAACTATACCATATGAGCAGTTGATCTGACATGGTTGCCAGCTTGTAACAAAAAATGCCCACATAATTTTTTCTGAACACATTTATGATACTTGGCTGGCTGTCTGAAATGTGGAAATGCATTTTTTAGCTGTTAAATAAAAAATAAGTATGTGCAATTCCATATAACTACTAAAAAACAGCAATAGTGAAAAAATGAACTTGGAATTTGAGGAAGTTTGTCATACCGTTTCCCGCAAGTAGACATGCAGCGATGGCGTCTCAAATCTACACTAAAGAGCTGATTGTGGTTTACACCGGTGTGGCAGGAGATATAGTCCTTCGGGCTCACAGTCCGGGAACAATGGGGAACAATAGGGCAATCGATTCAGTTGACGCTTTACGCAACATTAGTTTCACGCTTTATTCCGTTGTCGTCTATGGAGCCCGGACTATGAATCCTGCCGGACCATATCTCATTTCACACCGGTACAGAATAAACAAAAATCAATAATGTTCGTGTTTGAGGTCAAAACTGTACAGGTCATAAATCTGGGATATTCACGGGGAAAGATTTTTCTTTATCTCAAGTCGGAATTTTGATAAGCAGGTATGGAAATTACATAGTCGGATAAAGAGTACTGCCTTGTCGTTAATACGCGGCTTTCAAGCCAACCACTTTCAGGTTATGATAGCACATCCGTGCCAGTAACAAAAATAGATAGGAATTTTGATGATTTTTTTTAAATGTTTCGGATCAGCAAATCGCTGCTTATCCCTTTAAAGACCTAGATTTTATCTAGATTTAAAAACAAACAAACAAACAAATAAACAGTAAGGGGGAGGGGGGGGGGGAGGGGGCTCTTCAAACGACTGTTCATGGGCCCGACCGACCACGATATAGGATTTTGGAAATATTTGTTATCTTTGCTTTGATGTGGGAACACCCACGACCGACCCACATCAAAGCACCCAAATTAGTATGTGGTTTGCACTCCGTATTGCTGTAATTTCTCTTGACAACTTTTGGTGAATTGCTATAATGAAATAGGCTTGGCCGCCACCGCCTGACCACAGGTAAAAAACCCCCAACATGTTAGCACCCCACATGAGGAACAAGAAAGGGCTAGTAATCCAATCTATATAACAGGACTTTGCAGGACTCCTAATGATATTACGTGACCTTTGGTAGTTGTGTGGTAAATAAAATATTTGTATAAATTTCAAATTTGGGCAAGAGTTCCATATGTACCCCTCTTCAAATTTCTACATGTAACAAATTCTTTTTTATTTTTGGCCTTAGGGTTAGGGTATTTGTTAGTGTAAGGCCCTAAATAAAAAAATAATTTGTTTCCTGTACAATTTTTAAGAGGGGTACATATGGAACTCTTTCCCAAATTTGTTTTAGTGAATTCACGAAAAGCGAGATTGTACACACTTTACTCAGTTTGCCATGACTTTTGTAAAAATCTAAATCTCTTTGTCTCATTTAAGATTCAAGTTTACACTGTAGATCTTTGTAAGACAATAAAAGCTGCTATACAGAAAAGCTGTGAAATTCCAAATACCAAATTCATTTGTATTTATACGTTTTAAAAAGATGAAACCTTCTTTTCTGGATACTGAAAGGATGTTTAAAAGGTTTGAGTGAGTAAATATGTAGACAGCCTGAAACACTTGGTTTCTTAGCTATGTAGACCAGAACACAAAACAATTCGACAATTGGACTTGTCCGTTGGTTATTTGTAGACCGTGTGCCGGTGTGCCAGGAGATATAGTCCTCCTGGCTCACAGTCCGGGAACAATAGGTGAACAATAGGTCAATCGATTCAATTGACTCTTCACGCAACATTAGTTTCACGCTTTATTCCGTTGTCGTCGTGATCACCTTTACACCGTGATCACTTGTCATCTCTTGAGGTGGAAATACACCTTCTGAAGGCTAAAAATAAAAACTACATCTTGAAATTGAGGGGGACAAACCTTTTCTATTGCTTTGTGTTTGACAACAATCGGAACTTCCGTCCAAAAGTTATGGTCGAAAATGTATTTTTGCGAAATTTCTTATTTTGTTTTCTCAAGCTGCAATATTTAATTTTTCTAAATTACACACCATTGATTCAAAGCACTTATTATCTAATTGATAATCAAGTAAAAGAGCATTTCTAAAATGTACTACAACCTAATACCCTTGAGAGGGTCGGCGAGTGGCAAATTGTGTAAGCCACATATTTCAAACGGAATAATTGCATCTCAATCTATGGCACGCTCCACGTATCAAAATCAGACGAGTTTTCCCTCCCTCTCATGTCCGAGTTTCATGCGCTGTATATCGATACCCAAAAAGTACCCGCCCAAAACCCCGCTATATGTTTGAGTTTACAGCGCTGCTATCCATTTGAACTCTAATAACTCATAATCATGTCCAGAATAAACGTGTCCAAAATAAATCATGCCGAGTTTTAAAAAAACTGGACATAACTTTTTTTCAACATGTGCAAACTGGACATGATTTTTTTTTTTTTTTTTTTTTTTAAAAAACATTTTTAAATCGGCAGATTTTTTTTTTCTGCCCTGAGGAAAACTGGACATGACTTATGTCAAACTCACCATAATAGAGAGCAAACTCGATGTATAGAGGGTAACTGGACAGATAGCGCTGGAAACTCGACATTAACAGCGGCAAACTCGACATATGAGATGTTAAACTACTTAGTCTCCATGTAGACAAGGATGTATATATTTATTAAGCTTTCCCTGGTGATGGCCAGCGGCCGATAGTGTTGAAAAAAAAACCCTTGTGCGCTTGGCGGATTCGAAAACCGGCGACCTTCGTATTACATGCAACCGACGCTCTAACTAACCGACTGAGCTATCAAGCATTGTTGGTAGCAGAGGTCGATATATATCATCTATAGGTAGTTAGGTCGAAAGGTGTCCTTTCGCTTTCCTAGCGGATAGCTCAGAACTTTATATTTAAACATATACGATTATATTTGTTGAGATATTTAACTACTTAGTTCTCTACTACTACGGAATAACCACCCCCCTTAAAATCTACTGTTATTTGCTATGAATTATGCGCTTTCCTTGCCATACTGATTTTGATATACTGTGTAAAATGAATAAATTACGAATAAAATGAATTAAAAGAAATACAATAATCATTCAGGAGGAGCCTCTTGCAAAAATGACGTTTCACGTGAGAGGGGTTTGGAAAAAAAAAGGCGGATATAAATGAAAATAAAAAAATCGATTGAAAAGCATCCGCCGTGGATTATCCTATAATCTTGTTTTAAGCAGTTTGTTTCAGTGAATTCACAATTCACGTTGTCGAAAATTTACTGTTCGCTGCAATTGTTTAATTTATTGCAAGATCATGATCTCGGTGGTTTATGTTATTTTAACGATCAAACAAGATAATGCAAACAGCAACACAAAAGATTTCATCTCACCCTCTCTCTCTCTCTCTCACTCCCTCTCCCTCTGTCTCTCTCTCTCTTTCTTTCTCACTTTCTCTCTTCTCTCCCCCCACTCGGGTATTAGGTACTGCTGGAATTTACCACTGTCATCAGAATTCCGATGGGCAACAAACTGCAACTGACAGATTTCCTACACTGTATCTTAAAACTGCAATTACGTGAGCTGGGCAAATGCACACTTGTTTGAGCTGCGAAGCAAGCGCCAATAAATCGCCCAGAACTCTGTCCTGGTGGGTGTTCGTTTTCGTTAGTTCGCCTTTGTGTGTTCCATTACGGATAACATTAAAATGATGTATCACATTGATGCCCTAGCTGTTTACAGCTGTCACGTTATAGTAGGATTTTTTATCCTGTCAGTTCCTTAAAAGTTTTTGGGGCGTTCTGTCGACGATTCCTTCGTTCTGAGAGGGTGTAGGCTTTACCCACTAATTCAATAGACAATTCTAATTGTGACGAGTCGGATCAGATTAAGGCCATCATTAAAAAAATGATCCTTTTCTCACGAAGAAAATGTAATGCATGCCAAATGCAATACAAATCCAAACCATCAAGCTCTGAAACAAACTGAAGCATTCAAACATAGAAAAGGAAATGAGTACAGTAAGTAATTAGGACTCGCCAACATGTATTTGTCATTATTGCGGGAAGAGGAAGGAATATCCACTTCAGAATCCTCCACCGTTTTACAACCACAGCAGGAATTTCAATATTTACATTATGTTGTTGTTTTTCCAGTATGAATTTTTCTATATCACAACTGACTTGCCATGCATTTTCCTTCATGCGTATTTTTCTTTCCACTAAGGGAAAATATTAAAATCTGATACGTTTTAAGCCTCGTTTACGCTGGGTTACATTTATTCGTCGTGTTCCCAGAAATGTTGGGACGTCTTGTCCAAAGATATCTAAGTACTAAAGTTTGGTGGTTCACTCAGAACTTTTAACTACACAATATTTACGTGGACTAATCCTCCTCAGATTAAGAGGTTCTTCACCCGGCCTCGTTTTTCATGACACTTTATCCTTTTTGATGGTCTCCAAACAAAGGAGTCTCAGACTGTAACAATCTCATTCAATTGAATCTGGTATGAAGACCTTTACATATTCGATACAAAAAGGGCTCATGTAAATTGAGTTTAAAGCATCTTCTTCTGTTGAACAAGTTGAGCATTTCAGCTCGTTAATACGGCTTTTAAGTTTTGATCTGAACACATCCCCTCCAAATGGTTCGTACTCATCGACATATGCGTTTACTGACAGGTGAATAAAATCAGACTATAATTTATTTGAAATCGGTACGAACCATTAATTTTTCGCTGATTACCAATACTATCGAGTTGGTGACGCTGTTTCGTCGGCTCGTATACACCCATTGACCCTCTAACGCTTTAGATACAGGGCGAGAGATAGACCATTCGCGAATATAATAGTCCTCTGGAGGTTTGTTGAGCTTGCTAGTTTTCTTGACCAGTCGGAGCCGCAGACAATAATTCTTATATTCGCGAATGGTCTGTTTGAGCCGTTTATCTTGCATTCGTCGTGCAAAGAAAGGAATGCGATTTTTTTCTAATTTTCAGTACCATTTTGGATCCATATCGTTTCTATTTTAAGTTAAAAGAAGCATAGGCCTAACTATTTCTAAAATAAAACCAACTAAATGTCCTTGCCACATTCGCATTGTACGAGTCTAATCACCAAGCAATAGTCCAGCGGGTACTCTATCTTAGGAATTCGGTCTTTGGGCATTCACCTGTATGATTGTGTGAATACTAAGCTCATCAAATTGGAAACAATTCATTCAGTCTACTATAGTACACTACAGAATTTTTATCATTAAATAAGTAGAGACGTGAAAAGCAAAAGGACGAAAGTATTCGTTAAAACAATCGCAGCTACATCTAATTAACTGGCGTGGGTTTGACGGGTGTGTTTTTAATATACAATATAACATCTCTCTTTTAAAATACATTAAATATATTTTAGCATATGCGAAGTCCACGTTCATTGTTTGTAGCCGTACATTATTTTCTAATTTATTTTACTTCAATTATTGACATTACGCGTCTCTGGAATCACGTTTTTGAGCCCTATTTTGTAACACCACAACTTTTATATTTTGAATTAGTCCCCCCTGCTTATGTTTGTCCCTCGGTAGCTATATCCTTTTATTTCAGAGTGTTACCGATCATGGCAGGTGTCTTTTAAATATGCGATCTACAATGTTAAATAATCCTATCCCCAAAAAAACTGGTAGACGGTGTATACACACCGGATTCCTTAGTATACTTCTTTTGTTAGAACTGCTAGTATTTTCTTTGTTTGCAGAAGCCAGAAGCCACTTCCTCAAAATAGTAGGCCTCAGGCCACTTCCGAAAAATAGTGGGCAGTTCAAACAAAGCGACCAATATATAACGATGAAGGAAACAACAGGTTAGTACGTATATACATGATAGCGGATCTGTGGTCGCCGAGTGTCCCACAACCCGGGGAACAATGCATACAACTCGTCAAAGGTACACAACTCGTCTTACAAGCCTTTTTTGTAACAACGGTTACTGGGGGGGGGGGGGGGTCCCCTCGAATTTTTTTTTGTATAAAACACCCGATTGCTTCTGGAATATGTGCCAGCATAGAATAAAACACTCAGTATGTAGAGTGAAATAACTATTTCTTTTAACCCCCCTGGCTTGGAAAAGCAGAGGGGGATTTTCAGAATACAAATCGACGAGAAAAAATCACAGCATCGATTCTCGCAGTGATTCTCGTAGAATCCAGACTGATGAGAATCCAATTTTTCCCATTGAATCATTTATTACGTGTTGTCATTTCAAGTAACTTTGTTTTTTTTGCAAAATCAAACGAAGTTGCATCCCAATGTAGTATTGTGTGTGGCGCGCACGCGCGCGTGCGTGTTTGTGTGTGTATGTATGTATTATGTGTTTACCCATAGTAGTGGATGAGACAGACCATCTAAAGTAGCCTAAGTTGGTACTCACCTGGGGGGGGGCAAGAGGCATTAACCTAGGGCTACCTCATACTATTAATACACTAAAATGGTATGATGGCCACTCTGTAGGGGTATCTTAAGCGATCTAGGCTCGCACAAGATTATACAGGGTTAAAATGGAAAAGTGGTCCAATGTTTGTTGAATTGCATACCAAAATGTTCGTAATGTCATAGGAATGAGGTACCTTGTATACCTGCCCTCTTTGCCCCCCCCCCCCCCCCCCCCCCCCCCGGTGTGTACCGACCAACATGCTGGCTCCCCCCCTATAGTTTGCTAAAGTCAAGCTATCAATATGATGGTCAATGTCAAAGTTTAACGATCCCCCCCCCGGTCCACTTACAATAATAGTTTAATAGTTGAAATAATATTGTTAGCCTATTACTAATTGGGTTGGTAATAGAGATCATCAGTAGAAAGTCCCCAGTATAGGAAACCATGTTTATTCCAAGTATTTGGGGTTTTAGGTGTCATGGATCCAACCCCAATTTACATGGCCAAAAAGATCTCTCTTCTCTTGTCTGTTCAATTCAGATGATCCCCAAACTTAGCATAGTACTCGTTCTTCACTAGATCTGCACTGTTAAAACGTAAAGCTACCAGAGTCGCTGATGACCAAGGTATCAACAATTTCGCTGCTTTTCGGACTGATGGTCGTGTGATTTAAGGGACAGTAGGGGTGAAATGGCCCAGATCGATATGGATTGAACTGAATGAGCTCTGCTTGCGTGAGGGTGTGACTTTAGAAATTGGCGATTATTATTACGTGATTGTGTCCACGCTCGATCATGCAGTTTCACTTGTTCTCAGAAATCACACCGCTGTGTTTAATCACATCAAAACCAAACACATAAATGCTCGCATTGCTAGATTCAAGACCAAGGTCTCTCAAGGGAGAATCCTAAATACCCCTTGCATTGATTTTAAATTATCTAACAACTACTTCACCAATATTGCAATTACTGACAACCTGGTCAAGTTCATATACAAAACTCGTTTTGTATATGAAAAAAGCGGGTATTATTTTCAAAACTAATGCGCTTCGAATCCTTTTGTAAGCTATATATAAAATATTTATATCATCTGCGCCCACCAATTTTCAAAATTTGAGCTTTTTGCACAGTTGTGTGGGTAATTGTCTAGTAAGCTATACCCGGGATTTGTAATTAGAATCGGGATCCCCGATTGTAATTTAACGGCGGAACTGGAAGCCAAATTTCGGTCCGTCCATTGTCAAAATAGTGCCACTTCATGAAGTAGCCCGAAACCCGGAAGGTTTATTTATACGAAAAGCGCTGTAGCTGCTGACAGCATGGGGAAAGGATGTTCAACCCAATTGCTACCGTGACTTTCCTGAGATATCCAAGATGGCGTCCACAATGAACGCCATAGTTGATAGTAGGCAAAGCACTATATCAGAAAATTTTTCAGTAACGAAATGTGTTACTGGACCCACCAACCGTACTACCCATCCAATGACACGATATTAGATAGGTAAAACAACAAATCTTATCTTCTATTCTCTAAATATTAGTCAGTGGTTACTGAATTCCCCGAGGCTGTAACGTTTAAAACAATGTCATTATCGATAATGCAAAGTTATTTTAGTGTTTATATTCATTTTAATTGACAATTAAGAATTTAATTATTATTTATAATCTTGAGCCTTACAGGTAACCGAAAACCTATATTTATGCAGTGTATTTATCACCACATACACCTGTAAGAATTCGTTTCAGATGTGCAATAATTCAAAGAAATATGTTGTTTGGCGAGTAAATGGATCTGAACACATTGTAATGCGTGGTACAGTTACATTCCCGATAGTGTCATCATTACGTTAAGGGGAAATCGGCTTTTTTTATTCACTCATTACGACGTTAGCGCGAAATATCCTTTCCTGCTAACGTATCCCTTTGTGTTGCGCTTTATTCCGTTTAGCATAACAAAGGATATGAATATAAATTTGCAAAATAATGCAAATTTATGCAAATTGATGAAAATTTCGAGATTTTATACGACGGGCCGTTGTACAACTCATTATAAGACGTATTATCTTACAATGGAATACAAGAGGGTCGCTTCATTAGGTTCTGTTGGTTGCTGTAACCTGCAGGTTCTCTGTATCCTTGTAATTTATAGCATATAGCTATTGAAAAGATTTCAGTAATAGCTAGTAGATCAAGTATAGCTGCATAGAAGCTTTGCTCTTGCTGTACTTTAAGCATTTTACGATTGCGCACATCCTTAAATTCATTTAGCAACTTTTTCATAGCAAATTTCTTTTCTGTGCCATTTCTTAAGACGACTCAGAGATTTCGAAATATATATTTTTGGGTAGTAATTAAAAATAGTCAACTAGAACTAACAAAGTTAGAGATGATTGAATCGGAATTTCGTTTCACGACAATTGCTAATTTATGACCAATATAAAGTGCCTATATTACAGTGTATAACAAAATTTCCGGATCCGGAATTTGTGATGTTTTTGTGAAAGTTTGTGATTTTCTATATGAAGGACTCCATATAAAAAGGAAATTCATAATAGGACTTCATAAATCACCACCAGTTATTATGATATGGACAGGCCTTTAAACCAGGGTCGACTTCGTAAAGAAGTGTGTTTCAATGGAGAATGATTATACCGGACACCAAAAAAATTATAACACATTGGGTAAACAAACTATAACATTTTCCTCTGCTAAATTACGCCGCTAACACTCTCAAGCTCCCATATTACAAGACATGGACCATTGCCTGGAGATAGTCACCCAAGACCAGACAAATTCCCTATCACACCTAGTGACAGCACTCCCCACCTGGTAGCACTCTTCAACGCAAGGAATGTGTCACAGGATTCGCACAGGAGCGGTCGGTTCAACAGCAATCTGCACCGATGGTTGCTGCGACAATCTCCGCCGGCCCAATGGGGCCTCTCCATCAATACTGCAGTTCACATTATCAATTGAGTGCCGTATCTTTCTACACCGCTGGATATAGACTCTCAAACCCCAACCATCAGCACTGAGCTGGGCGCCACCAAATTCAAGACATTTAGCGCCTGCATCATACGCAAAAGAAAAAAGTAATTACCTGTGAGAGAAAAACGCAAAACAACTTCTCTGTGTCCCTGTAGAAATACAAAAATAAATAAAAAAAATAATAAAAAAATAAAAACTTATAATATATAGCTTGCGACGATTTTTTTCAAGCGTCTGTTAATAGGAAGCTACAAAGCTTTTTCTTGGGAATCGGTACCAATAATCAAAGGGGTGATTATCTCAATATTTCTAAGTATAGATCTAACTTCGTACGCACCACATGTATTAACCAGCGCATCTGATCATGCCAAATGTTCGAAAAACGTAATGTTAATGTTCTATACAGTTGATAAAGCACCCTAAGGGAACATGGTCGCCTAGTCCAAAAATACGATTCGCTTGGCCGAAAAGAAGGTCTATTAGTCAAAAATAGTTTGCTAGTCCCAAAAAGTTTGCTAGTCAAACATATGCTTGCTATAGTCCAAAATGTAAGGTTCTCCAGTAAAAAAAAGTTCGCTAGTCAGGAACAAAATTAGGTTCTCCGGTCCAAGACAAAAGGTCACTAAACAAAAGTTCGCTTGTCTGAAAAAAGGGTCCCCAAAAAAGAAAAGGTACGGAATAACAAAACACAACGGACAAAACTGCTCGCTTAACCGAAAAAAAAATACAGGTTAGGGGTACGGGGAGGGCTTAGGTTAAGTTAGGGTTAAGGATTAAGGTTAGGTTTGGAACAAAGAAAAATTATTTAGTGTACCAATAATGAACAAAGCAGTAAAAATAAAACTCCATAATAATAAGTAAATTTGTGGAAACCTGCTGTGATGTTTGTTTTGCACTAGCATACCTTATTTTATTTTCGGACTAAAACCTCGTGTGTGTATTGGGATTTCATTTTGATGTCTCCAACAGGTTTGACATTGAACTGCCTAAAAAATGATAAATCCAAACCAATGAATTCATTGCGCTCAAATTTCATATCATAAAACTCACGTTACAAATTTGGATCTGTGTACGATCCGATTGCTAAGCTGTTTGTAAGCTAGCGGGTCGCAAAACTCATAGCGTTTATAAAGTTGACGCACCCCTGGGAAGTACATATTTTTCCTAAATAAATTCCTAAATTATAAAAATCAGCGTGTTCTCACGTATAGTATGTGCACATTTTCTTGAAATGAAAATAAAGGCCATCTCCTTTCCCCTGAATATCAGTGCAAACGGATGTACACCACGTTACATTGACTCCAGCAAAATACGGCGCTATGATAAGAAATCCGTCCGATAGCAGAGCCATTGTATTGGCCATGACGATAAGGCTATCGCCTCCCGATTTAGATTGATCTGTAGCCTCGCTCACAAATAAAATAAAACTCGAAGCAATTTCTGTGAGTCCAATACCTTGACGTATATTTCATCATTTATTCAAAAAAGGAAACGAAGATGAACAAAAAATCATGAAAAGGAAGTGTTGCTTGGTATTGGACCTAATACCAAGATGTAGGACATCTTTCTATTCACTTAACCGTTGTTTCGGCCCACCGGTTACCTGCATTTTCACTAGGGTGCATGATTTTCATTTTGCTCATAACGCGGGAAATTGAATGAATTAGAACACCTGAAATAACACTGAAATCTTTCAGCTGCATGTAATAACAATGGCTCTGCAGTTCCAGTGAAAAATGAATCTGAAGTGTTTGGTCCTATGCATACCGAGAGGAATTTACTTTATCTCCAAGAATCAGGAGTACTTCCGTTGGTCGCTGATATTCCGGGCAAAAATTTAGATGACATTTAATTCATTCTAGAAAATGGCACATATAGACGGAACTGAGTTTACAATGTTATAACACTTTTTCGGAAGAATATGTACTTCCCCTGCAGGTGCGCACCCTTGTCCTTACCGAGCAGCTTTTCTCTTTGCCTCGTATCCTATGCTTCAGGCTGTATAGCATTCCTATGCAGAGCATTTCTCAGCTGCGTGATGATTTGATTGTAAATTGAACATCTAGAAACATCATAAACTAGTAAATTCCGTATAGTGGGGGTACTGTTAGTGTACCAGATGCATGTGAGTGTGCAACTCTGGATAAAACTGATTTTGGTACGCACGTACTTATGCATTGATAATAATAATAATAATAAAAAAAAAACTCCGAAAAACTATTAATCTCAAAGAAGTTGTTAAACAACTTTTGGATTCCTTGTAACCAGAAAAAAACATCATGGTTACTTGTCAACACAATTCGGAAAATTTTAAAATTGGACCCCTGTAGAACCTTGATTACCAAAGCTGGGGTCCATTAAGGAGGGTTGGCAATATGCTTACTATGCCCAAAGTAACGTGTGTTGCAAAATGCATAACATGTATCCGGAAGCGCAAACTCTTTCACTACCAGTCCCCTGCTAGTAAACAGTATCCAGGTTGAATAGGCAAACTAGGGATCAATTTGCAGAGGACAGCATTCTGCTAATTGGTAGTTATTTTAACCTTGAAATGTATATCTTTACTATAATCTAATATACAAGGGTCCCAAGGGCCAAAATATATGCAGACATTAGAAATAGACCCTGACTGAAATCACTTCACAACCTTTCACAACAATTCGGGTGTTTATATTCCGTAAAAACAGTAAACACAGCAAGACCCGGTGGTGGCAGGTCGGTGACAATTCTGACACGGAAAATTAACGTGTTGACATCCCTGCCAGAATTTACAGTGTATCTAGCAGTTTTGTGACACAATTTGCAAAAAGATTCAGGGGAGTCAAAACATGGTACTTCAAGCTTGTATTAAGATAGTGATCTGACAAGTGAAAGAGGGATTAGTCGGGATTAGCACATATCCAATAGCAATGGTCTGTAAGCTGTTGACGGCATGCTTTTCAAGTTGATTAAAATGCTGGCAGTATGTCAGCATCTTTTGTGTGAGAAGTGAAGCTTCGAAGGTATGGGCATTGAATGGGGCAGTGCAGGGGTGGAAAGTCCAAGCTAAAGCTAGTTGAATCATGTAGTCCGCCCTACAAAGAAAATCATTATATCGATTCAAAGTGTGGAAATAAAAAGCCACAGCCAAATCAATTGGAACATGTAGTCCGTACAAAGAAAAATAAATCCTCTGACCTTAATGAAAGCACTGAAGTCAACGTATTCGCATTTATAACTATATTAACTCTCAAAACATCTGTAAGTCTGATGTTTTATTCGTCAGGAAACGCATATGTTGATGGAGAATTCATTTGGAGGGAAGTTTTGAGATCAAAAAAACTGAAAACCGTATTAAAGGTGGTTGTTCCGATTTATGTGTGTTGTGTTCTCTATTTTCTGTATGAGAGCCTGGAACTTGCACCAACACCACACAAGTATCCGTGGGAACAAATTGCGGTTTTGATGGTAGGACGCAATAATGCATGTTGCAAAGCCCTATTACAATACTGTGCTAATAAAGTGGGGTAACCACTAAACGGCGGGGGTTTTTTGTTTATAACAGGGAGTGTACCAGAATGATTAGTACCCATCGCAGACCCAAAATGTTTTAGTTTTTCAATTAGCAAAAATCAATAAATTAGGTAAGTTGGTTTAAAATCCAACTTCATTATACGTCATTTCATAAGAATTTGAATCATAAAAATCGGAAACAAAAGTGAAAAATACACTTAATTGGTTAGAGGTGCTGCTTCCATCCTTTGGGGCGTAGGGAAAAATGTATGTGTGTGTTATCCCTCGATCTTACCAAGCCTTTTGTGCATCAATTATCTCCATCGGAATCTCTTATAAGCACTTTGATACTTTTGAATTTGGTACCAATAGTATAGCTATGACCATTCTCTTTCCCTTGATACCAAGATAAGTCCAGCACATACCTATGGCATCACAGTGATGCCATAAAGACCATAGGCAGCAAAAATTTTCAATTTCAGAAACACAAGTGCACAATAGGCGAAAATTCATTTGGCACCAAAAGATTCGGGATATCGATTTTTTGAGCTGGTTTTGTCTCTAAATCATGGCAAAGGACAGCTTTTATATACATAAGAGGGTTTAGTGCTTTACTCGCAGAGAAAGTCCCAAAATAGATATAATAGGCCTAATGCTGGTGGCCAATGAGCTTTACTGTCTAGCGAGATTAGACATCATTTTGACGTCGTACTGTCGTACTGGGCATATTAGCAATCATTTTGGTATCGATGGAAAAAAGAGGAGATCCCAGCTCTTATTGGTACCACAATCACACGTTTGAGTGTTTTTAAACGATTTCCCGAAGGGACTAAAGCATGTTGTAAAAAATTGCCAGGCAAGAGGGGTAAAGTTAAAAGTAACATACATTTTTTTTCACTAAGCCCAACGGATTGGAAATCGCTCCTCTAACACAATTAAGTGTATTTTCAAACATTTGGTCAGTCCGATTTTTATGATTCAAAATTCTTATGAAAGGTTACAGTATATTGAAGTTGGATATTAAAACAGCTTACCTACTATTATGATTCTATGGAAAAAAATAAAACATTTTGGGTTATCGAGGGTCCTAATCATCTGGGACACCTGTATTTAGGATTGAAATGGATGCGAGGGCTCAAATTCAGGACGACAATGAGAAAAATACGGCCGTTTCATCTGATATCAAAATCGATACTCACTTCCGGGTAATCAGGGGGGTCAAAAGGACGATCGGAAAACGCCACTTTAAACGGTTGAAAATACTCAACTTTTTTTCAACAGAAAAAATGCTTTGACCCCATTTTACATGAACTTTTTGTATTGTACATGTAAAGGCTCAGACAGATTCAAGTGCAATAGATTGTCGTAAAGTGTGACACACGCTATCGATTCCTTGTTGGTTGCACATCGAGGCTGGGTGGAGAGGATGATTAGGACCACGTAAATATTGTAGTTGTTATGAGTGACCAAATGATTGACCAAAACTGTCAAATATTATTATGAAACAAGGACGAAATAAATATAAACGTACAGATTTTTAATATTCCTTAGGGACGTAAAAGAACTTGGTGAGTAATTATTAACTTCTTCGTATCATTTTATTATGTGAATGCTTTAGAGTTTGTTAAAGTCTGGTGTTTGGGAATTTTAATGCAGTTGCCTTGAATCTTTTCGTTCGAAAAAGGGACGTTTTTTTTAATTATGGCCCATCTGATCCAGTTACCGGGACATGAATTTTTTGTATTTGATTGGGTAAAGCATAAACCCTCAAACGAATGGAATCGTCGACAGCCCCCAAAATTTTAATGAACTGACAGGAATAAAACAAAATCGTACTCGTAATGTATTTGCTCATGATATTCATGTAATCACTCAACAGTAAGTTGAATGTCCCGTGTTTGAATACAAAGGAACACAAAAGGTTCTTTGCAGTTTCATGTAACATGATGTCAAAACATGAAAGTCTAGATTACCTTAGTACGTTCATGAAGCAGGTCCAATCGGACCACATGTTCTTTTTTATGGCTAATTCCCAACTAAGGACGCTGTCCATAAACTTTTCACTTACTTTTTAAATGTGTGGAAGTAATTCATTAAGGTCTATTTCATGATGTCTGAATATTTGTTTTTTGCCATTGTGGCCCTTTAAACCCTCGTTTTACCAAAGGGGGCGGGGGGAGGGAACTTCGCTCCTGTGCGTTAAAATGCCAAAAACTTCGTAAAAAAGCTCTATACGGTAGGTAATTTCGTTCTCGCATCCCTTTCGAAACAATGCGAAGGTATAAGCACCGTCACCGGGGTTAGGGTATGCCGTCAAAGACGAAGGGTGGGGGGGGGGGATGGTTGCCATCCAAGGATATTTTTATGGTGATTTTGAAAATATTATGCAGAGTATGGCTCGAAAACTCTATGTTTAGTAAAAAAACTAGCCAAATACCATCATTAGCACGGAAAAACGCATGAAAATCCGATATTCCTACGTTTTTTAGCGCAAAATTGGATTTTCGCCTATTTCTGTGGAAAATGTCAATTTGCCGATTCGCGGACTTGTGACATCATTGTGACGCCATACTAGGTATGTGGAACTTATTGTTTTGGCATCAATGGAAAGAAGAGGACCACAGCTACCATTGGTATCAACATCATAAGCATCGGGTGCTTTATAACAATATTCTCGAGGTGGGTGGGTAAACCACCCTGGTAAATTAGTGTTACAAAAATATGGTAAGACGAGGGTTAAGCGGTAATGTCATACAATGAACCTCTAATCTAGTGGTTTATGCCATTTCATGGCTCGTAGGATAGAGCAGTGATTGCTATTTAGTCGGTGACTGGGACGCCATTCATAATGTGAATTATTAGTGCAATGATAGTGCAATCGCCTTATCTAATAAATTCAGTTTATATTTGATGTAATGTGGGAGTGTTATGAGACTTGCAGATTGATTATTGTGTGCATATATTATTGCACCCGTTTGACTGTGTCAATTAAAGGACCTTGGAACCAATTCATTTTAGGCTAAAGTGTTATTTTTAGTTTGATGTCACTATGTAGTCTATAAAGGTAGTCGTGAATATTTTTATGATGGTATTTGTCTGGTTTATCTTTTGATATCTATTTTATTGTGTAACTCATATGATGATTTGTAAAGCATAGTGTACCGTGTGTTCAAAGAAAAAAAAAAAAAACGCAAAACATTGGTGGCAGCTCAGGACGCCATAAGGTTTGACAAAAAGCAAGTGAAGCTCTATTTGTTGAAGGTAAGATGAGATGTAGCTATATTTCTAAAAAGTCATTAAAGGTAGAGTCAATAGTTTAAGATAAACCCCAGCAATCAAGTACACATGCAGAACCCATTACAAAAAAATGAGGAGCTAGGTAACCACAAGATGGCTGGCAATGAAGAAAAGAAGAAGGGCAAATGACATATCGATTGCAATCATTTACTGCCAAAAATATCTTGCAGAACAACTTCTACTGGGGTCAAATGACTGCATTTACATAAATGATTATTGAAAAAATTAATAAATAAAACATTAACTTATTAGTGAATAAAAGTAGGTTTCAAGAAGATCTAATCTTATGACTAAGTCATAGACCAAAATCCACATACATAAAATGATAAATCGTTGGGCTGCAACTTGCTTGTACTGAAAATATTGTTACATTCTCAACTTTAAGAAAGTAATATCTATGGATTTAACACAAAAATCAAAAACAATATCAAGTATATTCCTTCTGTCATTACATTTTGGGTTAAGATAACTCTTGGTGTGCCCTTCACAAATGATTTGATTTATGATATGGCTTAAGCTCTAAATCCAATGCCAGTCTTATTGGACAATATCACGAGTTTGTTGACATACATTCAAAATTCGATCTTTTAGAGCAGTAAGTGTGTAAAATGACAGTTTTTTAGCTGTTTATCCAATGCAAACATTAATATGTAATTATTGTTGCAGCACCTGTCTTTTAAAAAAAGGGAAAAATGGTGCTTGGACTTAGAGATTCATATTCGTGGTTCTGGGCGCAAAGAATACAGGGCAGTATATGTAGGTTATAGCGCATCAATTTGGTTAAATGGGTTCTGCAAGTTACTTGATTTCTGGGAGGTGGTAAAATCTAAAAAAACTATTTACTCTACCTGATGAACTTTTTAGGGACCATTAGCTAACAGTCCATCTTATCTTACAAGAAAGAATAAGTAGTCACGAGCTTTTGTTCAAAACTTATGTGCGGCCCACCAAGTTGCGTTTTTTTGGGGACACCGGTAGTTAGGAGTGCATTGAAGCGCACTGTAATAGTAGAGTCACGTAATTTTTGAATTGTTCACCCACAAAGCAGTCTTAAAATCGCATATTTACAGCTTACCCAATGTGTGATTAAAATCATTGATTCTATATTTAACGTTGAGAGGCACGGCGGAAATGACATGACTATCGCACAGCGAAATACAGGACTATCACACAGCTAAATCCAAAGGCTTTCCCCCAATATAAACAGTTAGGAATAATTTGTGTAATAATTGTGGTAATTTTGTACGTTGTATAATTAATTTCCTTGTAGCTTTACTAGGGCCAGCCAATAAGTATATAGGGTTGTCCATTAATGTTTCTAGCATATCATGCTAATATAATGATAGTCTTATTTTTGGAATATTCAATATTCAACTCAAGCTTTATGAACTGCGGACATCTTACCGAAATTTACATTTTTGGGGGGTGTCTACGTCTTCTCTGCGTGTCAGTTGTTCATTATTTTTATGTGGTTTGCTTCTTTTAGTTCAATGGATAGCTTGAATTAGTAAGGGGTGACCCAATTCTGGCCCTTATGGCTCTTTTGTTTACTCCTTTAATATCACGTCATCTTTTTGTTAGAGTGGGTATTTTAGAAGAATCTCTATTGACATTTTGTAGTGATATTGGAAAATAAGTTTTGATTTGATTTGATCCCAAACAGGGAAAATATTTTAGAATATTTACAACTTGCATGGGGAAAAAAATACCCCTTAAGAGAAGGTCTACCGTTTAGTTAAATTTAGTGAAAGTTTTAAGAGGGAGGACATTTAGAATCGTTCTTATAATTTATTTTTACATTCTTAATGTATATACAGAAAACGGGCGGAGAGCTTCATACAATTATGTGTGGCGTCGTCCTGTTTACTACAGGACACTCACGAAAATTTAGAAGGGAAGGTGCCGAACGCCAACTTGTCTCATAGCGGCGTTTCTCATGATTATGTGTGCGCTTTATTTCGTTAATGTGTTTATTTAAAGACACTATCAGTGATTTCACGCACTAAATCAAAATATTTAAAATGTACTGGAATAGCTTAAAAGTGAAGGATAAATCTGTAATACTCTCATAAGTTATTTTTTGCAACTGAAAAATTGACAGAAAAGGAAGAAAACAACAGTGCTCAACAGTGGCGTACCGACCGGGGGGGGGGGGGGGGGGCAAGTTGCCCCCTCTGGCTCGAAAAAGCGGGACGATATGGGCCAAAATGTGCATTTTTATCCATCTTTTTCGGGGAATTTCAACCAATTTCGGTCCAAATTTGGGCAAAATTAAAAAAAAGTATATTTCGCATTTTTTTGCGCGCTAGGCGCGCATTTTGTCCGATTCAGACTTAATTTGAGCAAATCACCTGGACGACTTACGAATTTTGCCCCTCTGACGGGACGACTTGGAAATTTGCCCCCTCTGGATCCACTGCCTCGCCACATAACAATCTCCATTCAATTACAAGTTGCAGTAAGTGTCTGTACGGACAACTAAATATCCAATTTTATCCTTATTAGGCTGTTTTAAATCTAAGCATCTAAGCAGGGTAAGTTAGGATACTTATACTTGTTACAAAAATGCTAAAAGGTGATTTTTGATGTTTTTTTTTTTTATTTTCTGATTTAGCAAATCACTGATAGTGCCTTTAAGTATTACCAAAGAGCGATACTCTGTCGGCCTGGATTGCGTGGCGTGCGTCTGTGGGCGCTCGTCTTGTAAGAAGAAAATCGGGGGTTCGATTCCAACTCCAGACGTAAATTTTACTTCATTATTATTTTATCTCCTAATCCGTGCGTTCTTAATACTGTGTGCTCTACGGTCAATACAATGTGCAGTGGTCAAAACACAGAGGGTCGCTGGTAAAAGTAAGGTATGTTAATATGTGAAATACTACCTGTATGAGGCAGGTGCGCTATTGAATCCTGAATCTGGTAACAATGTTTTTCGCGCTGTCCTCACAGGTGATATGGGGCCTCATCATTACTTTAATACGTTACCTAAACCAATTCGACTAATACAATAGTCAATACCCACTCAAATATGGTCCGCACAACGTCAGTTCTTAATTGCTTGAGAGCACGTTGATGAAATATTTGAATATGAAAACCTTGGCCCACAACATAAAAAACGCAACACAATTGTGTAATTAATGTCGCCTAAAAAATCGGGAACGTTTGTATTGTGTTCATTTAGGAACAATGTAGACAGACCATTGTATAGTGCCCCGCAGGAATTTTTCCCATCCTTACTCTGATTAATTCTAAATAGTATTTTAATTCATTAATTCTAATGCCATATTTTAAACACTTGCAATCAAATTCTTAACATCTTTAAACATTTAACGTAGTGACCACCGAAAAGCGTTTAATTCCTAAACATCGTTTTTTAACAGTGAAGTCACAGTACAGTGAAGTGATGTGAATGATTTATAAATCAATTGTATTAAAACTACAAAATTCAATTCAGGAAAGTACAGTAAACAAAATTAAGTTTTGTACTTGGTCCTTTTCCTTTCAAGTCACTTTCTATTGTTAGGCAGCGAAGCGACTTCTTAGATAGATTAAAATGCTTCTTCCCTATTTCACCTAATGGATATGACCCAAAACTTTTCCCCAGCTCCTATATCAGCGCGAATCGAGTATAAAACGGGGATCCGTCTGCTCATACAGTCCACGGTAAGGGTATTTAGCCGGCTGACTATGTTTTCAGTTTGTAGACTTATGGACCCATCTTTTTCACATTCATGCGGGGACAATCTATAATATATGTGACCTGCTCCCACGAAACCCGGATAAAGTCGGAAAATTTTCATTTTGAGATATGGGCAGGTTTGAAATGCTGAGAAAACAGCTTTAAAATGATGTATAACTTGTAAACATTGTACTTTCTTTTGTCCATCAAAAATCAATATACAGGCTGTCCCAAAAAATGTTAACACTCGGAACGACGACATTTTGATAAAAAGAAAAGTACGCATGGGTCTTTGTTTGGTATGTATTTAAAGCCAATAAAATAAGCTTTAATATGCCATTTATTTCATTCCAATCCGATGCGTAAAACAAAAGATATGCTTCATCAATTATGAGAGGGCAAAATCCACTTGGTCCGATTTCTGCCTTAGAACACTTGGAATGCATGATGCAACATGAATACACTTGGCTTCATAACACATCTTCTTTCCATCTTAAAAAGAAAACAAAGAGATTTTGCAGTGTTTTTCTATTTCAGAAAGACCTCGAGATTCCTGCCACCGTGTTTTACCAAAATGTTCATCGTTGTATCCACCACAACTGCTCTTCTAAAAAGAGAAACGTTGGCTTGAGTTCTTGCTATTCTGGTCCGTGGATCTGTAAGGCCTGCCGCTGGTGTCTTTATTTCCGATTATGCCTGCTTTATTAGACCATGTAGGCTTATTATCAAACGTTTCTCTTTCTTTTTTGTTTACTTTCGTGTTTCTGTTGTTTATTCTGCCTCTAGAATCATAGAGTTCCTTGGGAATCCAATAAGAAGTGTCTGATTGTTTGGTTTAATTTGGTTTGGTTTAACACTCTTGGTAATTTTGAGCGATTTGATAGGGCTACTAACTCTGCTAATGAATGTGAACTGATTAATATTTGAAAAAATACATAGTATTGCTGATCATAAAGACAATGATCACACTTTATGACAATAATGAAGTTCAAAATGGATTGTCAATATCTTCATTAGCTTCAATTACAAATCAATAACACAATCAATAACCTAATTTTGAGTATGTTAGAAAATCATGTTTCACACATAACCACTGCAAATCGGACCAATCCGAATTTGTACTCTCCTTTTTGACGAAGCATATCTTTTGTTCTACATATCGCATTGAAATGAAATAAACGGCAAATAAAAGCTCAATTTAGTTAGCTTTAAGACCATACCAAACAGAGACCCGTGTGTACTTTAGTTATTTACAACATGCCTGTGTTCCGAGTGTTAACATTTTTTTGGGACAGCCTGTATGCTTTGAAATTCTTTTGTTTGCTATTGATTTTACACAAGTTTATTGATCTCTTTCTACAAAAGTACTCTGGCGACTTTGTCCTGGTTTTGTGGGAGCAGGTCACATATCGTCGGCTGAATGCAAGACCAACGTAAGTGACATTTTTGTCGAAATTGAGTTTTTGGTGAATTTGAAAGATGAGGTATTCGCGCATAATTAAAACTATGTGTGAAGATATGTAAGTGATTAAAAAGTTTTAATTAGGAAAAGAATATAACGTATGTGCAATTCGCTTTTTCTGCTTAATGCAAGACCAACGTAAGTGGCACTTACGTTGGTCTTGCAGTGAGCAATTTTGCCCCTTTTCAGTGCAAGACCAACGTAAGTGGCACTTACGTTGGTCTTGCATTAAACATATTTGCCCCTTTTCAGTGCAAGACCAACGTAAGTGGCACTTACGTTGGTCTTGCATTAAGCATTTGTACACCTTTTCAGTGCAAGACCAACGTAAGTGCCACTTACGTTGGTCTTGCATTAAACATTTTTTCAGTGCAAGACCAACGTAAGTGTCACTTACGTTGGTCTTGCACTAACTAGAAATTACTGATTTCACTTACGTTCTCTTCTTTTGTAAATAAATATTTAATTATGTTTGTCAAGTAGAAATTACTTCATTTATATCATACAAATACATTTCCTATTGTAATACCTGCTATAATTATGGACACACCACCTATAGAATCCAATAGAAACACAAAAATGTCCTTCCTGCAAAATTAGTCGAACTGCACTTACGTTGGTCTTGCATTCAGCCGACGATATGTGTATCAATAAGCCAAATATGTCTGCTGATGATTCTTATACCATATATTCTTATATCAATTTTGAATTCTCGCTTCGACGACTCGAGGATTTCGAATATTATTTTTTTGTATAGTAATGAAAAATAGAAACTAGAACTAAAGATAGTAACCTAAAATGCAACAAATTCCCGAAATTTGAGGATGAATCGGATTTGTCGTTTTGATGCAGTGCAGTAACCATTTATGTGTAGTCGTACGTCCAATCGGTACTGTGTGTAACAAAAAATCCGAATCCGGAGTTAAACAAAAGTTGTGATTTTCTATATGAAGGAATTCGTTTTCAAGCGTAGCAATTCACACAGTGATTTAGTGATTCATCCCATCGTGTCACCTCTACTACTTTCAGAAGGTACTGGCATTGAATGAGGGGATGTGCATGGATGGAAATTAAAATTCCACGCCGAAATCTATTGATACATGTAGTGGGGTAGCAGAGGAAAAATCAATTATGTGCTTAATGAAATCATTCATTCAAAGTAAGGGCATGTAGCTAAATAACTCTCAAAATATTCTGACTATGTATTGCTTTATAGTATGCAATGTAACCGGTGAGTTGAACATTGACGACTTTTGAGGCTTGAGCGCTTAGTTGTTTTGGATACGAGGAAACACAAAAACTCTTTGTACTCTTTCAGTCTACATGAAAGGCGCGATTATCTTAGTTGGTCAGGAAGCAGGTGATCGGAGCCAATATTCTGCCTCCTCTCCAACTTAATCGACGCGTGTCCAAAACTTTGCCTGCGGTGAAACGATGGTGTTGAATCTACTATAGATATGGACAAGCAGTATGTACATGCAAAAACACGATTTTTTTGAAATTTGAGGGCGCCTCCTCAGGAAATCTTGATCCTCTTCAGGAGGATCTCGAGTAGAGTTACTGGCTTAATTTTACACAAGCAGGTTTAAAAATTGTTCAGGTCATTCCGGGGGTAAAAATGCACATTCTTATCGAAAATGGGGCTTAAATTCTTCTCGCTGTTCAATTGTAACATAAAAAAAGTTAATTCTTTGTGGATAAGCATTAGATTCTGCTAATAACTTTGAGATGATTAAACAGTTAGTTAATGCATATTACCCCAATGATGACTTTGATCAGTCTTTGTCCTGTTCGTGCAAACACAAGATGTTGTAGAAATAGATAAAAACTATAACATTTTGTGGCGCCTGGTTTAGCAGACAAGATTCATCGGGAGCACTCTGTCCACTGTTGTGGTCTGTTGATGATGTTGTAGTCTATTGAGTGTTGTTGTTGTTGTCTTGGTTTGTGAAAACAGATTAAAAATTTGCCTACAATGTCCGCATACTTCAAATTTTGGATCTGGATTTGGATTTCAACCAAACATGAGTCGTAGGTGCAACATGGGAATCCGTATTTTGTTGATGAGGTTCAAAGGTCACATACTAAGCTCAAAGGTTCATGTGGGGTCATGTTATAATTTGACTCTCCAGTAAAAAGTAAGTTCAATTGGAACAACTTGTTTTGAATATAATACGGAAACTCTCATTTGCTTATGATGTCAAAGTCACACGTCAAGGTCAAGTCATATGAGGCGTAATTCATTCACAATCCGCGACGGCAAACGACACTAGCGGTCACAAACGACTGTTAAATTTTCGCCTTCTTATCTCAAAATGCTCAAAGATGACAAAGTTCATCATAAATACTTGGCAATCTTCACGTAAATGTTGGCCGTGGAACCATGAGCACATTTTGTGCCGACTCTAATGATAATTCATGCTGTAGGACAATAGGTCTTCCTACCAAGATCAGGATTGGGACTTGCGCAGTACGGCCCTGTCCAGCATGATGAATTTCAAATTATATAGAACCCAATCATTTCACGAGTTTCATTTCGCTTGTCCACTGTTTCGCGAATATGCTTTTTAGCCATGGCGTATTAAAACGAATCTGCTGGAATATATGAGCTTTTTTCTCATTACATGCTTTGTTTGCTTATTATTACACACCATTGTCCAGACAAACAAGAGAGCTAGCTGCAGCTCATACACACCACCGTTTTTTATATCTGTTACAAGTTATATTCTTTGGAAAGAAAAAACAATCACATTGGACAGCATAAATAACACTTAATCACTATCCACTTGATATGATCACCCATAATCATGATTTGTGTCTGCCAATTAATACCCACACGCCCGAAGGAGGCCCATGGGGATGGACTATTGTCCTCGCCGGTTTCATCATCATTTTTTTGGAAGGTTGGAACTATGCCGAGTTTTGGAGTTTTAATTCTTAAAATAATGAAGTCTTACATCGTCTTCCATTGACATTGGGGATGGAGATGGCGACTTGCGCAGCGCTGTCTTATATGTAACTTTTAAGTATTCCTTAAATAATAAACTTAAATAATGATAACATGTATGAGCCATGAAATAGTTTTTACCGTTCACACGCGAATGGCAAATACACAGGATACATGACATACACTTTTATTGCTAAGCGTCTTTTGTAGTTATCTATTGTTTTCCCGTGTGTTATCTACTACGAATCGGGTTCGAGAAGGCGAAACCGGGCGTTATTTTTAATATCCCAGCGCTAGAGCTTGTATTTTTAATAACATGCAACACTCTGAGTCGGGGTCACAGAACTAACACGCGGGTCACGGGTATGGTTCTAGAAATCCATGTCCTTACAATTATATACAGCGGCGCGATGTATATATACTGATGAGCAAACTTTAAGATACAAATTCTTTGGTGTTAAACTATGCACCTATGTATGTAGAAACATTGAACGGTATGCTACTTAGATAAACTTTAAAAATTGATTGCTCTGTTACATCAAACATTTTTTTCCTCATAAATGGACATGACACATTTATTATTTTTACAACAGCAAATATATAATATAATTCAGATATTTGATTTTCATACGGTCCAATTTTAAAATTTTTATGCAGAACTGCAATTCCTTTAGGGTAAGTGCAAAGACAAAAATTAAAACAAATAACAAAAACCTACTCCATGAACATTAAGATTTGACCAAACACTGGGTTAATATGAGGGTACCCCCCCCCCAAAAAAAAAAAACAGTACTAAGAGGTTCAGCTAGCTCACCTCTTGGGATCAACTTTGCAGAAGCTCCCGATCCGACGCCGTCATTTCCATTGGAAATCAAATGCTGCTTTCCACAAATGTCGACATCACACAATACACATAAGATACGGTACATAAGTTTATAAATATACTATAACATTGACGGTCACCAGAATCAAGATTGGTTTATTTTGTTTTCCTCTTCATCTTCAACCCTATTCATTGCACTCCAAAGCGAAATAAAGTGTACAACACTGATAACTCTTTGTAATTTCTGCACGAATAATTCAATATGTTCAGGAGAATAGGGTTAATAGTCTTTAATCCGATAGGCTGTTGATTTATTTTCATTTCAATTTTACTCCAGGATAAACTTAAATCATGATATATTGCTTCGTATTAGCAAAGGCCTAATCAATTAACCGATTAGCAAGTTATAGCTTTAATCCTTAATAGCTTAGTCACTCGAAGGTGAAGGGGCCAGAGCAATCATAACACCCATTTTGGAATTTGGGTACGCCTCGTCAATAACGTGACCAGACAGTGTTTTAAATAGGTTAACTTTAAATTGCGACGAATTTATTTTCGTATCACTAATTTTATCATGTTTTTAAAAACACCAAAAATATTGTTTTAAAAAATGTTTATTTTTATATTATACTCCTAAGTGTATGCTATATAACATGTGCTCTGATGGCTTTCGTAAAAATAACAAGCTTCGCGCTTGAACTTGGTTAACATCGGGTCTCGGCGGCGGTCCTGCGCCGCTTCGACCATGTTAACCAATACAAGCGCTCAGCTGGTTTTTTTCACGAACGCCTCTAGCTCATTGATTATCTATATCATAAAACAAGTATTGACTTGCCTAGACTGGTGCAAGAGTAATAGATTATCCTCCCGGTCCTATTTTGATCGTTTAATATTGATTTGATTGATTTTATTTGGACAATGTCCTGGATAGTGAAAAGAAAGCCTCCGACTGGAAGCTATTCCATGTTCCATTTCAATGTCAAAATTGACCTTTACTATATTTTTTTCTATCCACTCTTAAGCATTTATTATGTTGTATAATATGAACAAAATTATTATATTGGTTATATTAAAGGTATTTAATTAGGGGCGATTTCCCCTATAATCAAGGCAGGGGATCCGCTCCGTGATTTTTGAAAAGAGTGGAAATGCTTGTCCATAATACTAACAACTGTGTGAAAGAACTACGCTCAAATCGAAGTCCTTCACATAGATTAATTTAACTTTGTATGAAAATTCCGAATCCGAATTTTGTTTTACTGTAAATGGTATCCATGGCACTGTTTATACTGTGCCTAAATGTTGATTACATGAAAACGAAACCCCATCCATCTCTAGAACTTGGGATTAATCATTTTAGGTGACTATCTTTAGTTTCTGAGATGACTATTTTTAATTACTTCACACAAAAAAATTATCATATTTCACAATCTCTGATTTAGGAATATACATCAACTAAATCTGATGAAGCATTCCAGATCGATGGTCATACTTTCGCCACCTCTACAATAATTGTGGCACAGAGGAGAGAAAGTTTACTGGGTTTTGGGGTATCATTCCAGTTACCAGATTAAATCAGACCTCTGCGTAGACTTCCCCTTTTCCAGTTCAATAGAGGTTTAAGATCACTTTTCTTAATAGTCAGCGTCTCGCGCAGTCTGAAATCGATAGAAGCATTTCTTCAGATAGGTTTTTTGTAGACAAAATGTTTCCTACATTTTAACCCTGTAGAATACCAATTGAGAGTTCTGCAATTTCTTGGGATTTACTAAATGACGTCATACAGTTTGGAGGAAAATATGTTGGCTTTTTAAAATTCTTCGCATATGTATAAGACTTACCTATAAGTCTTCCAATTTTAAAATCAATAACAAATTTAAGAATTTGCGTTATATAATTTTAAAGTTTATCTTCCGTATTGACGTGTACAAAATGACATTTTCCAATTGAGTAATCTCAAACGTGATTGGTGGTTATTTTGTTCATAGCCAATAATGGATATTTACTCTGAGTACTATATTGCAGCAATATTTTCCATCTTTTTACTATGAGCTTGTAGGACGAGCCCACTAAGAAAATGCACATTTACTTTCAAAATGCAACGCTTTTATGACTTGTGGTTGGCCAAAATATGGTGACGTTTATTAGATTTTTGAACAACCACAAGCCGCAATAACTTCGAAATATTTTTATTGCTTGTTATAATAGCTGAGATTACTCTTTTGACCTTAACGCCCTTTAAAGGCAGCCCGGAATTTAAATTTTGTGTTAAGAGTGATTTAAATATAATTTCCCCTCATTATAATGTGTACAAAATTTTGAAATTTATCGATGGCGCGATTTTTTGATAATTAAAGGGACATAATGGCATAAAAATGACATAATGAAAGCCCGCTTTCTGAAATCACTTCCACGAGTTTGAAAAACAATTGGATGTTTTACTTTCTTACAAACAGGAAAGTTTCGTGTGTTTTTGTGGTGGGGGGGGGGGGGTACAGAAAAGAAAAGCACTGTGTTCACATCCCTTACAAGAATTACAGTGTATCTAAGCAGTTTGCGAACCAATTCAAAAGCCTTCATACCGGGATTTCAGGCATTGTACTTTAGAGTTTGTAGTAAGATAACTGATCTGGCAAGTGAAGATGGATTAGCCTGGATTAGCACATGTACAATGGTCTCAAGAGGTTCTATATAGATAGAGAGCCAAACGTACGTAATTTAGAAATTCACCGTCTCGCATTTTTGCCGACCACAAAGAAAGACCTAGAGTCCAACATAGAAAGCAATGGCTGCCATCCGCTTCTTTCCCACTACATGTGGGTGCCGACTTTGCATATCAACCAATCGGTAGGATCCAAATTACTGTATGTGTTAGATGTGGCCAGGTGCTATAAAGTGGTACTGGATCATTGTGCTCATATACTCTTTTTTCTCATAATGCAATGCGCGCTTAGGTGACAAGATTATTCATTGGGCGGTTTATTTAAAATCAAGAGTACTGATGTGTCATTTCATTCATCATTCGTTGTGTGGCCATGGGTAGGACAAAATTTAACCACCCAATAGCACCCCACTCAACAACTGATATTTTTGGCGGATGTGTTTGTATCGAATTGACATTATGTGTGTATACAAGCCCAAACTGAAGAATTATTCGTGCATAATTCAAATGTCAGCGCCCAGCACGTACGACTGGTTTTGAATGCTTTTCACCCCCCTTGAATGTCCTGATGACACACTATGCTTTTTTCAAGTTTGGGTAAATTCTGGCAGTAAGGTCAGCATCCTTTTCCCGAAATTTCCACAACTGCACCCCCGGAACTCTTCCTGTTATTACTGTTTTTACAGAATGTAAACATCCAAATGTTTTTAAACTCGTGAAGTGATTCCAGTAAGGATCTTTTTCATTATGTCAATTTTTTTCATGCCATTATGTCCCCTTTAAACATTATCCTAAATCCTATGCTCTATATGATTCTGTACTACCAGCCTAATAAACAACTTAATTACAAATTAAATAAAACAAAACTACCTTACACTACAATCCCCTCCTTAAAATAAACACTACATCATTGTGAAATAAATGTGTTTTAGAGTCTGGATTTGAAAGTGCAATGGTGGGTGAGGTACGTATGATTCTTTGTAATTTGTTCCTAAGAGCTGGTGCGGCATTGTAAAAAAGGTTTTTTCCCCCCATATTACTTGTTTTGTTTGAGGAACGCCGCCGTGGTGAATCCACGTACCTTGGCAATTTCCCTGGCTTAGATGATGATTTTTACAAGATTTGTAAAGTATTAAAAAAAATCGCAATCAGCAATCACAAAAATTACTTGCAATTCCCTGAACCGTGAAGGTGATATGTCACTGTGATAACATCAAGATCTTTTTTACTATCTTTACTGGCTCTGCAATATAACAATGGGCCTTGCCTCTCAGATGAAAAGGATAATTTATAATTTTTTTTTTCAACTCCGCATATTTATTCATTTTCAGAAAATGTGCAGGTTTTATTTGCTGGAACAGACAGTTATGTGTTTTAACCCGGGTTTTGTCTTCTGCCTTTGATGAAGACCAAGAATTTGTTATAGACACTGACATAGGTGGTTATTTGGTTGCTCACCACAATCTAGCCATGTTGCAACAATTAAATCATGTCCCTTACATTTAAGATCTAAATCATCCGAATCTTGGCAACTAAAGTACCTTTTCTCACTCTATAGTGGAAGGAGCTAGGAAACCCAGGTCAACATCATCGTTTACCCTCCACTACAGAAAAGGTTTTGACACCTTTGTATTTAGTATGCCTCTATAACCACGCTAGGTAGGTATTAATCTCAATTGTGGTGTCACTTTTTTCATATGGGCCAATTTCAAGTTTACAAGGGGTCAAAACTTTTTAAATCTCCAATCATGTTTAAAATGTATGCCATATTGTCCGGCTAGTCATAAGGATTCAAAAATTATGGTTTGTACCATCTATGACCAATGGTTTTTGGAGTTATAGGGTAAAATGGCTAAAATTGGTAAAAAAAAGTCAATCCCAGTAATAACAGTCCAGGTGAAGAAGCGGTTCGTAACATTTGTTCTAGCAGTTTTGGGCAATAAAAGGATAAGGCATGAGTGCGTGTAAGAGCCCCTGAGGGGTTTTAACGAGAAAATCGTGCCAGTGTCGTGACCAAATCTTGAAAAGCATGGTGAGACGGGAAATCTATCGTCTATCGTCAAGGCTAGTCCATTCGAGAGAAGAAATCAGTTTTGATACACTAGAGTCCCTTGATGTTGATGGTAATGGCAATAACAGGGAATTCAATTGATTGTGATCATTCCTGAACTTCAACCAAAAACATAATCTTTATACCTGGCAATGTAGCACATGTAGCCCTTAAAAAGAGACCTGGGTGTGAAGAAATATAATAGGCATTATAACTGGGGACGAAATAGATCGATGTGGCAATGACGTCGCATCGTATTTTGCTGGTTTTCAAAGCGGGCGACTCGCAACTTAAAAGAAAATGGCGACGAAATAGATCGATATGGCAGTGACGATTACCGAACAAAATATGTATTAATCTGATAATATTTCTGAGGATTGGAAAAGAAAATTCTGCAAAATAATTGTTGATATTGTCAATGAGCACGTTCTTAAGAGAGGATGCAGATTCTCAATGAAAACAACGAAAATTGGCATAAATAAATACAATAATGTTAATGAGTACATACATAAATGGCATAAATGAGCATACACATTAATAGCCATAACCTTTATTCTTGTGATGGAGTAAAACCTATAATTATAATAATAATATCTAATAATAATATTTCGGGAATAATTGTTGTTCATATACGAGGTAAGCATACGGTAAGCTGACGGAAATGGGTACTAAACTTATTATTACATGGAATTAAAACAAAAGTCCAATAATCTGGTCTGTGTTAGTACTGAAATTCATAATTGGTTATTGCTGTTAGGATTTTTATCAACTGTAAATATTGATTATAAATGATCATATCACGTGTGAAAGATTTATTTTTTAATTTCTCAATTCAATTTTCGACCGTTCCAGTCCCATAGATTAAATATCGAAACAACAAATCTGTTCTTAAGCTTCCGAAAATTAATATTTCATGAGAAGATCGACACACGCAAACAAACAAACAAACAAACAAACAAACAAACACACCATTCACTGAACGCATGTGTCGTCTGCTGTCACGGTTTGTGAATGGGGCTAAAGTCACATGATACAACGTAGGGGCGAATGGTATAATGTACATTATACCCAATAGGTATATTCATAAAAGAACAAGGTTTAAACTTCTATTCTGCACTGACCATGTAAAATTCTTCCGAAATATTCAGAACCTAACTGGTTCCTTCATCAAGGGATGCTGCCCAACTGGCCCTACACATGGTATAGCTAGCGGGCTTGGCGCACGTTGAATATCGCCGAAGTGAAACCACAGGAAGTTGCATTATTCCCTACGCAATATGGCTTCACTTTATTCAAAGTACAGGAATTTTGTATACCAATAGACATTCTGTGGGAATATGTGCACCAGCAGGTGTATGCATTATTTCCCGCCAATTGCTAAGGCGAAAAAGCAACTTCCTGTGTGTTTCAATCTGAACTCAGACCCGCTATCCATGAATCCCATAGAGGACTGCCAACGTGTACCACGCATTTTTCACTCCGAATGAATTTGGCCACTTAAGACGAGGTTAGAACGAACTTCGGGTTTACTCCGTATTGAATGCGTGGTCCACGTTTGGCACTCCACACTCTCCCATGGACCTTGAGACTGGCAGTGTTTCTATATGTTACTCCAGATTCAGTGTTTAATTCTATGGAAGTTTCCCTAGACAGTCTCAGTAAATTTTACTTGGTGATTGGCGGACAGAAATTCCAACCTGTTCTTTTATGATTCCCATTCACGTATGAAACATTCACTCTTATTTAGGTATATTTATGTAACATGTGTAATACCGTTGCATGAAAACACCATTACCTGATTCTAAGATTATTTGGCAGCACCCTTCATAGGTAGATTGGTGGACTTAACTGGACAAAGGGTTGCTGGTCATAAGTCGGAGCCTGTACATCAACTGGCAGTTTTCTCATTATCATCATCGTTTGCTATCACTGCTACGAAATTTTGGCATATTACTTGCTTTTGCAGGTGAGGAGTAAAAACGAGATTTACTTTCGTGAAATAGTCGATGGGACATGTCCTCTATTCTGTTGTTTTGTAGTCCCCATCGGGGGGCTAGGGAAAACCAAGTTGTAATTCAATAATTACTTATTACAATCATATAATCGTACTGTTCCCACAAATAAAACTGGCACATTTTTCTTGAAAAAGAATAAAATGTTCACTAATCAATTTCATTTCCCCACTATCAGTGACTAGTGGATACACATAGACTTCAGCCAACATGGAGTAAGATATTCAATCACCTCGGCCCGGTATTCGTGTGTAGTAGAAAAACACTTCAATTCCCTTTCCATCGGAGTGCAGGACCATTGTTATATTGTCGCGCAGCTAAAGAGATTTCAGCTGTTTACGGCTCTCTACTTTAGACTGAGTCCTTTCAGGACAAAATCTTAACGTTCATTCACAGATAATAATATTGATCTGCTATAGTGCGTGTTCAATTAACTTTGGCCATATTTTTCATCATTTATTAGAAAAGGAGAACATGAACAAACATCATGAGAGAATGTTGCTGGCAAGCTTTTACCTAACACTTTGGTGCAAGAAACCAAATCCGTAACTTAGTGCTTAACTTCATTTCATTCAATTTACCTCGGTTTTCAGAAGAATGTAGTGTCACGACCTATATTATAATGGTACACTGGTGTTATTGTGAGAGAGGACGGTTATTTGTCACTCAACCCGAATCGTTGAGGTGGTAACACCTGGCTATAACATGGCCCTACATACCTCCCCCCGTCCCATTGTAACTATCTTTAGCTCATGGCTAGCTGACTCCTATACATATCCATTGGTCTCTGATATTGGGCAAAGAATGTGAGGTGACATTTTATAATTTGTAAGAAAATGTGCCAGTTTTATGTGCGGGACAAACATTATGTGATCGTAATATTATTATGAATTTACACTTGTTTTCCCTTAGCCCCACATGGGGACTACAGATTTTTATACAGTTTGTTATCTTGGTGCACGTCCCATGGTCTAAAATGACAGATGAATTGCCTTAAAGTAACCCATGCATCGGTGGCTTGTTGATATCAATGGAAAGCTTTCGACTTAAGGAGCTTAAATATATTTTATACACACACATTTTTTTCAGATCTTTTTGAACAGTAATCGATTTTTACGAGCAAAAAGACTGTACGTAGGAGCTCCCAATCTAGCGATCCAATTGCCCAAAATCTGCCCTATGTGGTTCGTGAAACAAATCATGAGGTAGGCAGTTAACACTTTAAACCAGGGGGCGAACACGCGGGGTTTAAGGAAATGCCACCCTAACAGAAACAGCGAATTCAAAACGGCATCAACTTCCGGGTGCTATCTTTTTCAAGACTTAATGGTAGAGATCGCTCTTACAGATATCGAACGGTTACACCAGGCTGACTAAAGCTTGGTCATGAATATTTACAGCTGGACTGCTGGGTCATTCCAAAACCAAGACTACTACAGGAATCATGGACTGTCTTATACTGACATCAATGGACATTTTTGCCCTTCGGAGACTTGGATAAGTGATGATGGCAGTGATGATTTTTTATATCAATCACTTGGTGCTCTACAGGTTATGACATTTTTAATGTTCCACGCAGGGGTGTGACCTCCATGGAGGTATCGCACTACTCCCCGACACAAAGAACAAGAATTGTGTCAACAAATATCAACTCTAACATTAACCAGCTTTGAAAGTTTGTGAATTGGATTTTTTCCTTAGGATCCAAGTGTTTGACTCTATTTGGGATCTACATACCTCATCCATCAAGACATTTTTTGAGAATTCAGCAGAAATTATGCAAGACCTTACCATGGCTAAGGGTGACTTACTTGTTGTTGGTGACTTGACTTCACCTTGATGTGCCTGAGAACTTGGAGACTCGCCATTTCATGGAAATCATTGAGTCCTTGGACTTGACAACATGTGTTGGACCAACATTGGATATGGATATCCCGTGAAGAGATACGCTCTGAAAGATGTTAGGGTTTTAGATCGTGTATCCGACCATAGTCTCATTGTATACTACTTGGTCTACTCGAAACCAAAGCAAATGAAGCAAACTGTATCAGGAAGAAAATACAGATCTATCAATATTCAGGATCTTCAAGAGGACATTCTGGCCTCTGAATTGACTAACTGTCCTGCATCTGATGTTTGCAGCATGGTTGATAAATACAATCTTGTGCTAACCAACCTTATTGACAAGCATGCTCCCGCTACTTTAAAAACTGTTGTTCTTCGTCCACGGCAACCATGGTATTCAGATTCTCTGCATCAAGCCAAACGTGATCGTAGAACGGCAGAACACAAGTGGCACTACAGTGGTTCCTTTATGGACTACAAAGATTTCAAACGCAAAAGAAATAGCTATAATAACCAACTATTCAAAGCAAAGAGTAACTACTTCAACAACAAAATTTTGGATTGTGGCAGTGACTCCAAGAATCTATTTCGCATCATCAATGACATTCTACATAATAAGAAGATGTCAAAGTTGCCTGATCATGAGTGTCCTCATCATTTAGCACAATTGAGAGTACTACCTACCTAGCATTGATGTAGAGGGTCCATACTAACTACCAAAGGTGTCAAACCTTTTCGGCAGTGGGAGGTAAACGAATTCCTTAAATAAGGCCCCTATGATATTCTGCTCCTCCTGTACTTGTCCCCCTGGGATACTTTTGCTCAAGTTACTGAAAGTGACATTTTGGATATTATCTCTAAGACGCCTAGTCCAACTTGTCTCCTGGATCCTTTTCCATCGGTGCTTATAAAGTAGCTCCAAGACTCACTTTTGCCAGCAATAACATCAATTGCTAATGTTTCACTCACCTCATTAAATCTGCCATTGTCACACCATTATTGAAAAAGTCCAGTTTGGATCATAATGTGTTGAAAAACTATCGGCCAGTAAGCAATTTGTCTTACCTGTCGAAGGTACTCGAGAGAGTTGTTGCAAAACAGCTTAATGATCATATGAGTCGATATAATCTTCATGAGTCACGTCAAGCAGCTTACAAGCGATTTCACAGCACCGAGACAACCTTGCTGAAGGTCCACAATGACATTATGTGGACCATGGAGAAGAAGGGCATTACCATCCTCGTCCTTCTTGATCTTAGTGCTGCTTTCGATGTTATTGACCATAATGTCCTTTTCGCTCGCATGGAACAATTCCTTGGTATTCGTGGCTTGCCGCTCCAGTGGTTCAAATCCACAGAGAGTCATATTAATGGCAGTTTCTCCGCTTATCAAGTCCTCTGTTTTGGCGTCCCGCAGGGATCATGTCTTGGTCCACTACTGTTTCTGATTTATGTGCTTCCGCTCGGTAACATCATTCGTAAGCATGGCATGGAGCTTCAAATGTATGCTGATGACACGCAGATATATGTCTCCATCTCCCCAGTCACAGCAAGTGGTGTTTCTCATGCTGTTTCTAAAATTGAAGCTTGTATTACCGAAGTGCATGAGTGGATGGTTGCCAACCTTCTCAAGTTAAACGCAGAGAAGACGGAAGTGTTGTTACTCGGTTCTCGTGCACAACTCGCCAAGATTAACCTTACTAGTATGAATGTTGCTGGTGTTAACATCACCATTTCATCTGACCCCATTAGAAATCTGGGTGTTATGTTGACACTAGAATAACTATGTCGGCCCAAATTGCTAGCGTGATAAAAGCTGCCAATTTTCATCTTGTGAACATTGGACGTGTGCGGAAATTGCTCATGGAAGATGCCACAAAAATGGCTATTCATTCTCTCGTGACATCTCGCCTTGACTATTGTAATAGTTTGTTGGTGGGGATTAGCAAGAAACTGCAGAAGAAACTTCAAAATGTGAAGCGCAAGTTTGACTCCATCACTTCTGAACTGGTAAATGAACTTCACTGGCTCCCCATCAAACAGCGCATTGATTACAAAATTCTCGCACTCGTGTGCAAAACACTTCACGGACAGGCTCCATCTGATATCATCTATATGCTTCAAGTTCGGGTAACTCAAAGGCAGCTTAGATCATCATCCTCCGATGGTACTTTTCTTGTTGAGCCAAGAAAAGTACCATCGGTGTATTTCTTTTGGTGACCGTTCCTATGCTGCCTATGCTCCCAAATTATGGAATAGACTACCTGGCCATATTAAACATTGTACTTTTGAACAGTTTAAGAAGCTCCTGAAGAGCCGTCTATTTAGGATGCCTATCAGCAGTACTTTCTTGAGCTTGAGCGCCGTTGAACATTTTTATGTATTTGGCGCTAGGACATAAATTTTTCTGATTGATTGATTGAATATTTAAATCTAAATGCCCGTTATTGGGAAATTACACAATTTTGCAGCGGGGTTAATCCGGATTTTGAAGTCGATAATGTTGCATCTCTGGTATATCTATGGGTCCCTATTTTTGGAAAATTAGTATAGATATGGATCCTACATTGTTGCTCATAAAGTTGGAATATATTTGGCACCACTTTTTATGGAATGATTCTTAACTTGTGAGTTATTTATGATATCTAGTTTTTATATCGCCACACTACTTGAAGGATCAGTCTCTTCCGAACATATCACGATGAACTTAATCCACAATTCTATTACCTCTGCTGCCCATTATTGAAAATGCAGCATTCTGATTGGTCAGTTTACTGCCCATTATTCTGCAATAATGGGTCGCCAATGCATTTTCTTATTAAATGAAGCTGTTTTCGGTAATAGAATAGAAATAAAGGGTATGCAGTGTCACTTATGGGCTCATAATGTATCCTCGGCCAAAGATCCAAATAATGGGCTCGGCTGCGCCTCGCCCATTATTTCGTTTTTCTGACCTCGGACACATTATTCGCCCATAAATTAAACTGCAAACCCTTTATTTCTTAATTAACCCTTTACGAACTGCGTCCTTAGCCTGGAAGGAGAAGGGGTATTTGAACAGCAGATTTAAGGATTTTGTTACAAGTTTTTAACATCAGTCATTTTTACATATAACACATTTTTTGGCGATTTCATGCATCGAAATGTTTAATAGTACTAGCTGTTTAAATGTCAATAGGTCACTAATATCGGGTATGGCCACCCCTGGCATGAATCAGTGCGTCAAGACGTCGCGGCATACTGTCCACAAGGTTGTTCATGATGTCAATGGGCACAACGTCCCACTCATCGGTCAGAGGCTGAGCTAACTTCTGTAGTGTTTCAGGAAGATTGTTCCTGTACTTGATGGCTCGGCCTATTGCATCCCGGCTTGCTTGGTAGGGTTCAAATCAGGGGAGCAAGCAGGCCATGGTATCTGCTCCACCCCGTCTGCCTCTGTCTCACTACAGCGGCCCTGTGCGGCTTGACATTGTCGTCTTGCAGCCGAAAATTGTTTACATAAACTCTTCTTGCATGTGGCAAACAGTGGTTTCCAGAATGCCCAGGTACACGACGGCGTTCATGTTTTAATCTGGCACCACCAGTGATATTCTTTCTCCATAATGAATACCGGTGTAAAAGTAATTATAGCCCGGCGTACTCACAGTCCGACTAACAGTAAGGAATAGGACACTCAATCCAGTTGAATCTTCACGCAACATTAGTTTCACGCTTTGTCCGTTATCGTCTATGGAGTCCGGACTCTGGCTCCCGTCGGACTATAGTTGCTTTCAGATCGGCCCATACCACCTGATCCGCCACCACCTTGAGCCGATTCCTGAATACAGTCATCTTGGAGGTTCTCACCACGTAATCGACGAACCCTTTGTCTTCCATCTTGATGGTCAAGGCTGTAGCGGATCTCGCCAACAAACTGTAACAAACTGTAATATTCTGTGCGCCCAGCGAAGTTTATCAACTCTGGTGAACAGTTGGGCGTGGACATTTGGTCATTCGTCTTTCTCGTGGTACCCATGTAAAAGCAATCACCGATTTACAGTTTCGAGGGAAACTTTGATTCCATAGTGTCTTCTCACAAACGATGAAGACGGGCCGTTGGCGTTTTCCTGGCTCTAGGGCACAGATTAAGCATCAATTCGTCTGGTAGTCAATCGTGGTCGTCCTGAGGGTTTTCATGGCCTCAAATGACCCACCTCTCGATGATGCCTGAGGAATTTACAGACGGTACTCTGCGATATCCCGAGGAAATCAGCGACTCTGGCTTGTTTGTACCCTTCCCGTCGGAGTGCAAGTACTCTTCGGCGTATTGACAATGCCGTTGGAGGATGCATAGCCTAGGGAACCTCTTTGTTAATTTTTTTTTGTAAAGGTAACAACCAACCCTGAAAAAATGGGCTCCTTGCACGTCGGTTTGGGGCAGGGAAAAGGAACAAACAACTTTTTTATTGGATAATGTAAGGTGAATTTGCAGATGATTCTTCTTCTTATCGTGTCCAAACACTGTGGTTCTCAAATATGATCCAGCCAGAGATGGGTACAACGTCTGGCAGGTAGTATCCTGATCTGCTTCCAGATAGCCCCACTTCTGCAAGGAAACCTTAGATCGGCCAGTTCCGGTTCTCAATCTATTGAGGCATCGCCATTCTGCCCATGAGGAGTCAGCTCCAGGTGGGAGATGCTCACCAGGTTCAATACCAATAGATGTTACTTGGTTGATGGCAAGTCTTTCTTTCCACAAGGCGACTCTCTTAACCTCCTTAGAGACTGTTTCAAGAGGTTGGACTTTGCTTAAGAAACTCTCTCTGGATTTAAGACGGTTGGCAGCAGGTATCTGTCCAGACATAGGGTGCTTCACATTGGATACTTGGCAGCTACGCTATTTGCAGATGATGACATGAGTGTGATATCTAATTGGACAATGTTAGGCTATGTTTATGCATGATGGTACTGTAATAGCCTATTTTAAGATATTTGAAAAAAAAAAAAAACAATCCGGGAAATAAATAATACTTTTGCTAAAGACGCTTTGCCAAGTTAAATTGTGATCTGTAGAGTAATTGTTAGACCTGTACAGTATGGGGTAGATATGAAATACATTTTGTATCACATTTTATGGAATGATTCTTAAAGTGTGAGTTATTTATGATATCTAGGGTGTATTACTGAAGAAGATTCTCATGGATTTTTATTGTGGAACTTTAACACTGCTTGCTGTCATTTTTCAGTCTTCGCTGTGAGGATATATCGCCGTTGAAGCACGACGGTTTTAAATTCCGAACTTTATAAACATCAGAGCGGATATTTCTTGTTTGTAAGGATTGTAATAAATTGTGTTATTGTAATATTTATTACATTGTAATAAATTGTGTTATTAATCTGTGCACAAGGCTCAATTCGTCGGCTTCATCACATACTGATCTATCTCACAAAATACGTGTTTCGAGAAAATAGCAATTGAAAATCTTCCCTTCGTAATACGCTCGAAACATACCGATTGCGTCATTTACTACCAGGCAAAAGGAAATATCTTCAAGAAAACACTTCAGAGTTTTTAATTTAGTGAAAAATAAATGCTGGTTATCAAGCCAACACTGTTAATATGACTGTAAACGTATAGATCAGTATGTGACGAAGATTTTTTTTTCCAAACGATGTCTGGGATAGAACACAGATAGACCAGTATGTGACGTATCCATCACCGTATTATAAAAAAGGCGCAATTGTCGTATCAGTGCGTCACATAGTGATCTATGTCAGATAGCGCTGTATGTGAAGCAGATTTGATATAGATCGGTATGTGATGAAAAAATATGTATCTTATCGATTTCGATTTCTTAGATAGAACACAGCTCGGTATGTAACGTATTCATCGCCGTGTTAAAGTACGCGTGTACGTTATTTTTAGTGCATCACATAGTGATCTATGTCAGATAGCGCTGTACAGTGTGAGTCAAAATGATTGTTCCCCGATGAAACAAAAAATATTAAAAATATGTGTAATCTTTTTAGAATATTATTAAATACTTTATATTAACAAATATTTACTTCTCAATTACCAAGTCAAAAATCCCGAGATTTATGCATTTCATTTTCAAGTTATGGCCTCATTTTTAGAGGGCTCCCTAAATGCCAGTAAAGTAAACATACATGTTAACAATATAATTCACAAACCAGGATCCAGAAAAACGAGAAAGGCAAAGAACTTTCTTGTTTGTTGCATTTATTCACGATAGATATATTGAAGCACAAAATTATATTCTATTACCTCTGTTGCCCATTATTGAAAATGCAGCATTCTGATTGGTCAGTTTACTGCCCATTATTTTGCAATAATGGGTCGCGAATATATTTTCTCATTATATCACGCTGTTTTCGGTAATAGAATAGAAATAAAGGGTTTGCAGTATTATTTATGGGCTCATAATGTATCCTCGGCCGGAAAAAATAAAATAATGGACTCGGCTGCGCCTCGTCCATTATTTATTTTTTTCCGACCTCGGACTCATTATTCGCCCATAAAGGATACTGCATCACCCTTTATTTCTTAAATATTTATCATGAAAGAAACTTGGTCCAAAAAAGTCTGACCTATGACCTTTGGCCAACTAAGGTGTATAATTTAAATAGAAACCTGGTTTTGGTGTGTATTTTTCAATATTTTTTTGCCTTAGTTAATAGTTAAAAACGAGTTCATTCCAACTTTGAAGAATTCTAAACGGTCAAAATAGAATTGCACTTGTTGCTGCATTAATCATAACTTAATAACTGTCCTGTGTTATACTCATTGGGGCATGTATTACCATTTATCCACCAATATTTTACTTGTACTTCGGTCTTTTTTGTTTTTTAATGATTTTAATTAATAAAAGGAGAGTCACGCTTGATTTTAACAAGTTTTACTTTAAACAAGATATTCTTTTAAAATGTTTGTAACATTTTAATTTTACTTCAGACTTTTGTTTTTGATTTAAAAAGGAAAATCAGGAAATACCTTACTTTTTAACTTCTGAATATTAAAAAAAAACATTGGCACACATCGTTATCTTTAATTCACTTTCGTTTTTCACTTAGTTCCAACCAGGACCCCAATCGGTGGGCGGTATCAGGTTAATTGCCTGGACCAATCGGTCTACTGGACCTGTTGATAACAATGGTAACAATAGTAACAAAAAAGAGTTGTTCATGCCGGGCCCAACCGGCTTCGGGACCATTGCGGCTAAAACCCAGGTTGTAAAGCAGACAAGATTATCTATATACCTGAAATTTTTGCTGCATAACCAAATCAATAGAATCCTGTACAAAGCAAAATCTGAGGGCCTTTATTGAAATGAGAGCCTGTGAACCAAATTGAATACCCATTTTCAAAATTCCTGTGAAAAGCTATTAAATGTTTACTTTTGAAGTATTACAATTTTAAAGAGCTACCTTGCACAGTTGACAGAAAAAAAAATCAGATATTTGGGGAACAATATTTTGACTCACCACGGTATGTGAACAAATGAATGTGAAGAAATGCACATAGATCAAATGTGCTAATTACTATCTCATTAATACGGTATAATCCAAGTCTGAAACTCTGGTTAATTATGGGAATATTCAATTGTCATTTAACAATTATACCCGAATTTTCTCAAAAATGTCAAAATATCTGAGATAGAACATATGTGATGCAAAACGACGAATTGTTTTGTTTTTTTTAAAGGGTATTTCTGACGTTGGTATCCATCAGATATCAATATTATGCTACATCGGCAAAGCAATAGCCCATTTGGGGACTTTCAGAAAAAGGGTTGCCTTATGTAGCCTCTTTGTAGTGTATGAAGGAAAAGGTGGTCTATTGGGCAGGCTCCATGACGAAGGGCAGCTATGCAAACCAAAATCTTCCGCGTTTCTTCATTTAGGTCTGAAATCGTAATTGACATGGAAGCCATGCTCTACAGGTGTGCCAGTCTATGTGAAGTTTACTCCAGTCACATTTAAACAAATTCGCTTAATAATTTGTTTAATATAATCTTAAATTTCCGATAAACATTATGTTGGTATTGTAAAATTACACTTCTTTGTAAATCCTGTAGTTCAATGAGAATGTTGTCTTTCAATCCTGTTGTACTTTTAAAATATTGATTCACTTGTATTCAGGGGAAAAGTGCCACAGCCCTACCTATATGAGGTACGTGTCGTGTTATCATCTAAGTTATGATTACCGCTATACACGGTATACAATGAATATAAAACTTGAGATTATACACATAAAAAACTGATTACCTTGCTATAATTATTCCTGGTAAACAATTCTTCTTCGTCGTAATGTATTTTTATAATTCGTCGGGCATATGACATAGTGACGGATTGTTAAGCAAAAACGATTTTTCACTGTTAAAAAAGTCCGTTCGGTTAAATAAGGAAAACAGATTTCCGTAAATTTACGGAAAACTCTGTTTAGAAAACAATAAAAATAACACACCAAACACATAAAAAATAGCTAAAAAATGTAATTTACGGAACTATTTCAAAATTTCTGGTTAGCCAATTTCCGAGGACTTTGTTTTTTGGTTCCGTAAGTTTTTTACATTACGGAAAAAAATTCTGTTAAAATACTATTTTTTTTCCATATATGAGACAAATTCTGTAAAATTTAAGTCAAAGTTCCGTTAATTGACAGAAATTTCTGTAAATTAACCTTAAAAATGACTGGAAATAATTCTGCCAGAAACAGAAAAATTCGTAAATTTACGACATTTTTTACTAACGATGTTGTTCTGAGAAAATCGGATTTAAAAAAAAATCGCGGAAGCCTTAGAGGGGTCCGTACACATCCCCAATACAATTCAAACCAATCAAATTCAATTAAAGAAACGAAATTAACAAATGGAAATTTATTTTAGCTAATATTCATGAATTCTACTTGATTAAAGGGATGAATACATTGAAAGTTCACCACCACATCCGTCACACCATAAAATACGCACATCGGCGATTTGGTCATGACCATAGTGAAGATGTTGAATTTTCCCCTACTATAAAGCGTTATCAGCATCCGTCTTAGGAACGACAATCGGCGTTTCCGAACACCCGTCAAACCAACGTCCGTCCTCGCGAATTGCTCATTTGGTTTCTTACATAATGACGGGGTGTGCGTGGATGCAGCGATTCACCGCTTTGAACTTTAGGTTGCCGGACAGCATCAACCAGTTGTGAGGGTGGGATTACCGGGGCCGGAATAATACATTTGTTAATATAGCGAAAATAAACCATTAGGTCATGTAGTCATGAAAACCACGTTGATGGACAAAAACTAAAAGTGGTTGGCAATTTGCCGTAGGCGCTATTTTCCAAAATGGCCGACTTTTTCAAGGCAAAGTTCCGTAAAAAATCATTATATAGCGCACATATGGAGAAAATTTGAGTTAAAATGTAATGTTTTTGGTCAAGGAGTTAAATATTAAAAAAAACGATTCCCAAAAGTGTCCGATGAATATGATAGTATAGCTATTTGCGTAGGCCGCCATTTTCCAAAAATGGCAGACTTTTAAAAGGCAAACAAAAGTCCTTAAAATCGATATAGATAGGGAGACAATTTTGAATGTTGAAATGTATGTTTCGGTCAAGGAGTTCCAACAAAAAACTATTTCCAAAACTTTCAGATGAATATGATCAATATGGGCAATTTGCGTATGCCGCCATTTTCCAAAGTGGCCGAAATCTCCTGACAAAACCCGCATATTTCTTACTATATAGCCAAGGGAGACAATTTTGATGTCAAAATGAATGTTTTTTTTTTTGTGTTTAAGAAGTACATTTAAAACTATTCCAAAAACTCTCAGATTAATATAAAAGTAGTGGGTGTTTGCATATGCCCCAATTTTCCGATGTGACATATCAAGGCAAGAAACCTTATAGTCTAGTGACCACAAACCCAGATTTCTGGGTAGACCTGGACAGATCGTTCCAACACAATGTTTTTGATGTTTTTTCTAGCTCTTCAAGACCTATGATTCAAGACTGCATGAGCCATGCAGCACCCAAGATGGCCGCCAAGATGGCCGCCGGCATATCAGAAAACCGCCTCCCATAGGAGAAAAGGAAATCAATCACTCTTTTGGATCCAATATAGTTGTAAACAACACAGCGGGCTTTTTATGACATCCTATGCTTATATTAATCACCTATGTTTTACGATTGGCCTAATTCGTTTACGATCATCGGGTGGTAATTGCCTGTACTTACTATGTTCCAATGGACAGCAGGAACTTCCTTGAAGGACAAACCGTGCATAGAGGAAATTGAGCATGTAAGGCTGTATCGTGCAATTCAGTGCAGCATTTATTGGGAATTCTGTTCAACGACCCAGTTCTTTCCATGAGAATTTGTTTGCGCTTTGTGATCTTAAAACTTAAAAAACCTGTGCAAGTTTGCGTACGCCTACCATTATTCAACACAGAGTCTCTGATAATATGTGGTCTGAAACAGTGAGGATTTTTTGAAAGAGTCTGGCCTTGACTTAATATTAGATAAACTCATTCTACAGTTAATAATATAATGGGTGAAGGATACTCTTTTCAAACAATATACTACAGTACCTTTACATATATTAAGAATATCCTAAAGCCAATAAAATTTAAATTTGTATTCAAAAAGATAATGTGAATGCAAAATTACTACTGTAAGATTTTAGTAACAGCTGATAGGGAAACTAATAAAATAATCAAAATTAATAAAATAAATAAAATTGGCACACAAGTCTTGCAATATCCACGGCACACATTGGGAAAATAAAAATGTTATTTAATCTGGAAAATATATTGTGATTATTAACGGCATGGATTTTATCAACTCATATAGTCATCATATTTTGCATATTTCCTAAGTTTGCCTTTTTTTTTTTACTATATATATTGTTGAATCGTAAGATTTTAGTAACAGCTGATAGGGAAACTAATAAAATAATCAAAATTAATTTGGGGTACACAAAATAATTTGAAATGAAATATAAATTACACATTTAATTCAGGAAATGTTTTTATTTCATTATAATCTTGATTGGTCATTTTTTGGCTTGTTGGTTCTTAATTCGATTCATAAAGTAAAGTTAAAAAACAGAGTGCCTAAAACGTCAAAACTCAGTTTACTAAAGTTTTCATTAATCAATCCAAAACAAAAAAATGAGAAAAATGTCTAAATGCCTGTATAGGTTAATGCCCGAAAAGGGATAATATTAACACTTAAGTGCCTAAGGTGTTTTCACTCACGTTGGTGCTAAGGGGGGGGGGTTCATGGGAAACCCCCCTAAGGAAACCACTTTCCCGATGAGAATTTTCAAATGAAACTCATACCACCTTGAGGGGGCATAAGACAAGGCTACAGGTGCAATATAATGATTTCCGGTTTATCGTCTGGAAATTAGGGGCAAATCATTGTTTTCGAAATGCGTCAAAATTGCTCAAAAAGTAGTATGATTTTTCTGCGACCTTGCTTCCACAGCATACACATTGCAAATCATTTTGATGTTTATATCTGCTCTAGAAGGACCAATTTACATATATAAACACAAATACTACCATTTTGTACATTCTGGTATTTTGGGGGGCAGGCATATTGCCATAGGTTTGTACAGCAATGGCGCGCAGTCGTTCGATGATGGAATCGCTTCTTTTCAGCACATAAAGGGTTATTATTTTTTCTGATTATGTAATTAATTTTGTTTCATGCATATGAACATACATAAGCAGAAAAATATTTCTGGCAAAGGGTGTGCTCATGTTTATTTTTACAATCACACTCCCGTTGGTGCCTAAGGGGGGGGGGGGGGTTTCCTAGGGACCCAAGCTAATTATCTCATTAACGGGCACGAATTTTTAATTGTTTTTTTGTTTTATGGAAAGAAGCGCATCGATAAGTTACACAATTACAAAAAATTAGAGTTCGAAAATATTTTTCACGAGTGAGAATCGCGAAAAACAAATCTTGGGTACTATGGAACCCCCCCCCCCTTAGGCACTTAAGTGTTAACAATATGCTGGATGAACATGACATTCATTGGTTTTATATCCTTACATGACATGGGGGGGGGGGCAAATGGCTAATGAACTGACCCGACCACTGATTTCTACACAGAGATCAGTGGACCCGACAGGCACCCAAGTCTTGCAATATCCATGGCACACATTGTGAAATAAATGTTATTTTTATCTGAAAATATATTGTGATTTATTAACGGCATTGGAATTTTATCAACTCATATAGTCATCATAATTTGTGCATAATTTCCTATTTGCCTTTTTTTAACTATATATATTGTTTGATCGGTAGACAAGATATCAATGTACAACTTCCAAAAGAATGTTATAAATTATACGCAAAGTTTAAATGGCAAGGCATGAACCTACTGTAGGCCTATATCATGGTTACAAGTTTACAGACACATACTATACCTCTTTGGCCCCAGCAAAAGTAAAACAAATTCAGGGCCTTTCCTCATGGATGAGCTCTGCAGGCAGTGAGTGGTATAATTGGTTGGCAACATTTTGGCCAGACTTGTTGACAGCTGATTAACCAGTTCCTTTTTTACTCTTACATAAAAGCCCATTATTTCTCAGCAAGGGGTCTTTTCCGTATCTATGGTACATGTTTCTTCTGCCATGGGCCTGGTATGTAACCAACACACATCCCTCTTAATTCAACGAAGTGTGCGTACCACACTTAGTAAATCTCTAATCAAATAACATTCCTATTGAAATAAGCTGATTTGCTCGTTGATTAAGCAAACTTTATCTTTCGTTGAATTAAGGGAAGAGCGTACACACTATACTGTCCATTTTTTAATCTTCGTTAACACTGATTAAGATTTTAATCAGTGTGTACGGGGTCTATGACGCCATGGGTGCTAATTGTGGCCCAAATCTCAGACATTGTCTTTTGAGGCGCGCGATCGCGCGCAGTCGCGCATTTAAAATGCTTTGAGTCCGAAGCGATTTTTCGGCGCATCTTGTTAAAGGCCGGCTGCGAGTTTTCTGCTTCGTATTTGAGCCGGCAACCCAGCAAAATACTTCCTTTTTGCAAGATTTTTTAATGATAAAATGACACGAGACACGCTTTAACCAGTTACCGCAATTTTCAGAATAGGGTGTAAACGTTCCGGCTGGTAAATCGGTGCCGAGAGCAAATCTGTGGGTATTAACTCCACAAATGTATCGGAACCCCAATGGAAATACCGCATGGAAGGTGCTACGAAAAATGAACACTGACTATGTGTCAATAATGCATGAAGTAAACGTCGTAAATTTGAAGCCTTCCGCACTGTTAATTCCACCGGGTTTTTTTTTTTGTTTTGATTGAGCCGAGTTTTTTTGATAGCTACGATAGCGCCTCGGGCGAAAGAGTTGAGGGGTCTTACAAACATCACGGAAGTAGAATTTAGATAAATATTTTCGACATAAGCAAGAACGATAGACGGTACCCACCTTCATGGTCCATTGAATTGTAAACTATGCACGAAACATGTTCAAAGAAATGAAGGTGCCGGCAAGCGTCGCCCCGATTACAGTAAGAACTAACCTTGACAATGACCACATTGATGATACGTTCTCAAGCTCGTGAATCCGCCATTATTAATGGGGAAAACATGACCTTACTCCCAATTAGTTTTAAGATATTCCTGACTAAATAGACTAGACTGTTGCCGACTTATGTTCTACATTTGTTACTGATATGTTTCGACTGTTCGTGCATGCCCTGTTTGAATTCCTACCCTAGTCTAGACTAGATTTCAAAATGCAAAAAAAAAAACTCCGCATTCATGTTCCTAGTTCAAAGGCCTGGGTGAATAATTTTTGGAAATTGAATACACTTGAATATACAACTCTACGACATGGTAATTTAATTAAATCTTGAGTACGGTTTTTAAATATGTAACTTACTTGTTACTAACTTTATTTCAGTAATTACAATGCTTATTGCTACAAAGCTACTCCTGAATTGAAAATGCATGACATTTAACGCTTCTTGTCCCAACTCAGTTGCCGGTCTGCTTGCTATGCTGCATGCAGCTCTCTGCTTTGTAAAAGCCGGCGCCGCCCATAATTTGGGAGCTTTTAAAAAGCTCTCCTGCAGCTGCCTCAGGAGCCTAGGTGAGCTTTTTAATGCTCCTCTGAAAATTTCAAAGACAGTGTCTGAATCTTGACTACGTCATTACCATCTCAGAGGCATTCTACGGATAGGTAATTGAAATTGATTTCCTGCAAATGTGAATGACAGGATGACAATTTGATGTCATGGTACATAAATGGCAAATAAAATGAAGACAGGGCCTTTTGCATGGGTTCTCAACACCAAAATGACCAACATAATGGAGGACCGTGTATGTGGGAATGGACTTCGGCAATTAGTTCTGTTACATTTTGTAAAATGTACAGGTACCCTCGACTCCATGTCTTTCCAGAGTGACATTACACAATACTACAAGTTAAAATACATTACTCGGGGGCCAGGACGTAGTGCCCAACCATGCTTTTGGTGGAGGTTTTGGAGCGCAGCCCCAAGCCTTCAAAAAATGCCCCACAATCGGGTTTCGCATTTTGACTCTTTTGCCGCCTAGCAGGGGTCGGGACGTGGCCGGGGTTTGACATAAAAATGTTGCCCTGCAGGCCAGGAATGCCGCGGATTGGTAACATTTCAAACCACACCTCGTGTGCAAATCCCGGTCATCCCTGGGTATACCCGGCGTTCGTGCATGTTTTGATAGTTTTCTCTTGGCTTATGCACCTACCTTGTTAAAATGTATTTGAGCCCTATTCCTGGCAGCACTATTTTTCACATTCAATTGTTTTGCATGCATTCTTGGGCATACCTGATTGATCAATGCAAAAAATATACTTGCCCCAGCATCCCCTTAATTCTTATGCACCAATTTTCAAGAAAAAGTACCGATCATTACCAAAAAGGGCACATGACCCGCACATCCCCCATATGCCCGTTTCCACTAAGAACCCCCCTGGGAGTGTAACAAAATTTTATGTCTCTATGACAATTTCAAAGAATTGCAACCACATCATTTTGGAAAAACAAATTCAGCTGAACGCTCAGTTAAACATCAGCGGTGCAATTTAGAGACTTTTTGTCCAACAAATTAATCACAAACAGTTCCTTACCCCGCAATTTTAACGGATTAACATTATTTGTTCATTTTTGGCCATTTTTGTGTTAAAAGTGGCGGTTTTTGTCTATATTTAATGTTGCCTGCACAAAATTGAAAGGTTTCTTGAAAGCGCTGCATTGTTCTGCATGGAATTATTTATCTTTCAACAATATTATGTCTATACGAGAGATAACCCTGTGATCTTCCTTCCTGTAATAGCGGTAAGGCATTCAATTTCAAAGCGTGAACATCCGGATTACCCTCCGTGTAAGAGCCAAAATACGGCAGTTTTGGTCATCAAACTGCCTATTCTATTCCCAAGATGCCAGCATGGTGGAAGAAAGATCACAGAGAACTTTGCATATTAATTGATGTTGTAATACCATTTAAATAAATTGATTAATTGATTTTTATAAGCTCCAACGGGCTTCTCTTTGAACCTAACCTTGTTCAAAAATGACGACGTACGTCCATTTAAAGAGTCAAGAATCTGTTCATACACTTACCATATTGTAGTGTAACTTTTGCATGATTTCCACGCGACATTTTAATACCCTAAAGCCTAGTACCCAGCCCCAATGTAACCATCGACCCACCCTAACCGTAATTCTAACCCTAACTCTAACCCTATCCCCGAATCTAACCCTAACCCACCCTAACCTAACTCAACATCTAACCCTAACCGATCGCTAACCCTAACCTATCGTAACCCTAGTTTTATTTATTATCCCTAACCCTAACCTTATCCTAAACCCTAACTCTAATCACCAACTCTAACTTCTGTATTCTAATCTAACCCTAGCCGTATCCCCCAACATTATCCCCACCCGTGAGAAGGAGAGTGGGAGCGAAATGGACTATCGGATGCATTCAGGCGCCGCTCATTAGCATTTTTTCGGTTTTTGCTGCTGTTAAGGGGAGGGGGTGGCGAAGCTTAGGCACATGAATCGCTTTCCTAGATTTGTGGTTTTCGTCCGATGCTTTGGTTTCACATAAATGTTTTCAATTTCTCACCTCTTCACCTACATTTATTTTCATAAAACTCTTAACACAATTTCCACTACTGGCATTGGGCAGACCACCTAGCTGCAATTTGTCAAAACGATCGAATTTTCAGGCATTTTTTTCTGCTGTTACGTTTCCACGTTCAAAAGGCTATTTTTCCGAATCGGATGAATATATCTTAATAATATTGACACTTTTCTAGATGAATCAATGTTATGAAAATAAAGAAAACTAAAAATTGTCTGTCACGGGAGCACACCACTAACTCACTCCGCCTTTGTGTATGTGGGTAGTTCCGGTAAATACATACCGTCGATTGGATAAGCAAATTGTGTGGCATGGTGCGTAGATATTGTTGATTGTCAAATTTTAATATTTAAATGAATGTGTCAGACATGTTCTGAATACCTGGAATATCCGACATAAATAAATCTGATCTACAACTAATTATGGCTTCGGATTATCCGTGCTCGATACGCTATTGGTTTTCGTGTCGGTGGAAAGTGCGTGGCGCATTCACAAGCCTGTATCTCGAATTCTATCTGTAATCGGTATCAATTACCATGATTTTTTTAAAAATTTTCATCTTTTTGGATATAGACATACTTCAAAACATCAAATATTAATTGTCACGTGGGGTTGAAATTTGAACTTATTCAAGTATTTGCGTGTATTTCAAGGGGGCGTATTTGGTTGTTTGGCCCCGGAATTCTTTTTTACACACAGCTTATAACCCAAATACTGCCCTCATTTGGGATAATTCAGTTCGAAGTAGTAGGACACCTAATTTCAACATTGAAAAGATAATTTCTTTCTTTTTTCTTTTGGTATATTGAACCCAGGTGCGCGGGTCTCGATTTTGTTTTTGGCGGGGTGGTAGGAGGTGTAAGCTTCATATTAAAGAGACACTGGCACATTTGAAAAATAGTGCGCCCTCAAGATTTTTCAATTTCCGATCATTTTTGCATGGTTGTAAAGCTTTTATATACAAAAAGCCCTCACCCGAAATGAGTAAGACCAAATCAGCTCCTTATGGAACGAACATTTTATAGTTTCGAACTCGCCGGCTATGTTAAATTCAGAAGATGACGAAAATGGCTTTTAAAACAAATAACCACGCACTCCGTATGCATGTTTTTCTCATGCTATGCACACTGTTTTGACCGGATCTATAACCTTTGTGGTTTATATCATGAGTTAGAGTAAAAAATATTCACAAAAAAAATAAAAAAATTAAAAAAATTTATGGAAAATTAAAAGTTGGCCTACAATTACCTGGATGTCTTTATCCTCCTATCAATGTCCCTATCTGTTTTGGGTATGTTTTTTTTTTATGTGTACACACATAAATATAACCACTCTTGTTCTTCCATGGACTGGACTATCCTTTGAGAGCAAATTGTAAGAAATTCCATATTTTGTGAAAATTTTCCAGTTCCCCTTTAAGCGAACCACTACCGGAACAATATACCAAAAATGAAACAGATTGCTACCATCCTTATGCCCAAAGTCATGGAACCATGCCTACCTAGCCTATACCTGGTTGTCAACATATTTATCTATATCCTTAATCACCTGTGCAATGACATCTTTCAAGTTACGAATGAAATTATGTGGGAGAGCGGGCCTATCGGTTAGGGGCGTTGCCTCTGGCGCATATTACCATCAAATTCCTGGGTTCGAATCCGGTGGGGTCGTGGCACGTGCTGGATTTATTCGGGTACTATCAATTCTGGATTTGATCGCTATACCAGCTATTGAATTAGATACAGAATAACCGCTCTCCTCCAGTTTCACTTGGAATTGGGCAAATGGATCATGCAAGCACCCGTCCTTCGGAGTGGCGGTTAGGCGTCGTCCCGTGTACAGTAGTCACAACTGGACATGTCATCGCAGTCAGTGTCGAATAGAGTAGGGTGAAAAACCCTGAACCTGTTCCCATCCCACACAGCCTCAAATAGCGTGCCATGTTAGGAGCGTCCGTATCATGATTACACGCGGCCCGATCAGCACACTAGCTGAATAATCCTGACCCACCACAAGCCATTACCAATGACTTGTGGATACTAGCAAACAAACAAGTTACGAATATTTTCCTATCGGAGCTATCGGTATCAGCTTTTTTTGGAAGAAAAGGGCATGCAGAATTGCATGTCCCTGGGGGGTGCAATGTCGGACTTAGATTGTGGTCATAATTATTTTATACAGTATATTATATGTTATTTGTTATACGGGTTTCTGTATATTTTCATTTTCAAACAATTCAGGTTTTTTGCATTACATGAATAACTAGCTCCAATCTTGTCCTTCATATGAAAATCACATTTGGTTATAAAATTCCAGATCCAACATTTTTGGTTACACATGAGATCGTACTGTTATACCGTGCATAATATTTACTGCATGAAACCAAAAATCTGATTATCTCTAACTTTGGAATTATAAGAATTTTAGGTTACTATCTTTAGTTCTAATGCATATTTTTAATTACTACACAAACAAAACAATTATATTGAAATCTCTGAGTCAGCCTTTAATTCAATTTTCACCTTCTACAAACTGTTACAACATTGATAATCCGAACTGGACATATGGTACTGAAAATATTTAGCCCCCATGACCCATGAAACTCTACATTATTACCATATATGGGGTGTTTGGAGAGGGGATTAAACTTTAAAACAGATGCAAATATAGGCCATAAGTATACCCTTACTGCTGATAACCGAAATTGTGTAAAAAATATGCAAATAAGTCTAATGAAATTCAAGATATGCATAAAGCAGCCAAAAGCTAAACGTTATATTGTGGCGCCTCTATTTTTGTGTCCGTCTGCAAGAATTGGTGCCTGCAAGATTACAGGATGCTACACTTGCAGATTGATATATTGAAAGTTAAAGTCCCAATAGTTTACAAAACGTGGATCCTAGATATGTCCCTTGCTAACCTTCATATGATATTAATGAGGTCAAGGGTCACATAAAAGGTCAAGGTCATGTGACGGCAGAATTCTAAAATAGGCTGAAAATTCAATTGGCTTCATTCGAGAAGTTAGTCCATAGCTACAGAACTTGAATTATCGAACCTTGGGAACCTTTGTAAGATAATGAGGTCACAGGTCACATACCAAGTCAAAGGTCAATAGATACAGTAAATAAAATGGCTCAAACACAATTTGCTCATTCACGAAGAAAAGTCCAATTGCTACTTTGGACATGTATGCCCCTTGGAGACCTTTATATATTAATGTGGGTTCAGGTCACTTACCAAGTTCAAATGTCATCTGAAGTCAAGTTAATGGGCTGAAAAAACATCAAATTGGCATTTTTTGAAAGTTTAAGTCCAGTTGCAACCAACTTAGGCCTTACATGTAATAGGGAAATTCATATGATATATGGTCCAGGGTCAATTGCAAAGGTCAAAGTTCTTCTGAGGTCAAGTTATAAAAGAGGAGTGAGGAAAGGTGGACCGCGAAAGGGACACATGTTTGAGAACTGCTTGTTTTATCTTCCAGCATTATAACTTGCGTTATTCATTAAGAACTGATTTGCTTTAACTGGGGTCTTGGGAACTGCTGGAGAGATGCCAAAATTGGGGTCTCAAGGGCCAAATACTGTACCACTTCCTCCATAAAACAGAGAGATAATTACAACACAGTGGTCGACTATGGGACATGTGTGATAAACATTTGCGCATAACACCAAACACAAAATGGAATCAACGATATTTTGGGAATCAACAATCGCAATTAAACATTTGACAATAGTGATAGATGTTTGAGAATAGATTAACAAATCCTTCATTCATCATGAGTGACATTTTCATCAGTTTCACCTGCTGTTGTTACTGCCATGTTTGTTTGTGGAATTATCCTTTTCCATGCTGACATTAGTGAGGTCTTTCACCTGTACGTATCCTTTCATGTTTTGTGCCTTTTCACTTGCATGTGTCACTCATGTTTGTTCATGTCCAAAACCTAACAAAGCTTTTCACAATACTGACCATTTTCACCTATGTGTCGTTTCCTGGTCCGCTTCTTGTGACCAGCAGTAATAAATCTCTTTTCCACAGTGCTACATTTGTTAGGTTTTCACCGGTCTGAGCTCATTCATGTCTTTTTCTTTCGCTAGAATTATGAATCTCGTTCCACAGTGCTGACATTTGTGAGGTCTTTCACCTGTAATGGATCCTTTCCTTTGGCCTTTGGTATGAAGCAGAACTGAATCTCTTTTCACAGTACTGACATTTGTGAGGTTTTCCCCCTGTATGTGTCAATTCATGTTCTTTTCTATAAGAAGTGGTAGTAAATCTCTTCTCACAATACTTACATTTGTAAGGTTTTCACCACATTATCATAAGAAAGTTCATGTTTTTTCTTGTGATGAGCCATTAATGAATCTCTTTTCACCGTAACGACATTTGTAAGTTTTTTGTGTCACCTGTATTATCTTTCATCTGGTCTTTGTAGCCAGCTGATAACAATCTCTCGCGCAGTACTGACATTTGTTGAGGTTTTTTCACATTATGCTCATTGCAGGTTCTCTCTTGTAACAGCATTAATTAATCTCTTTTCACAATGCTGACATTTGTTGCATGTTTTTCACCTGTATGTATCTTTTCATGCCTCATCTTGTTAGTAGCAGTACTGAATCTCTTTTCACAGTAATGACATTTGTGAGATTTTTTAACCTGAATGTATCTTTTCATGTATTTTCTTGCGACGGTAGTACCAAATCTCTTTTCACAGTGCTTACATTTGTGGGGTTTTACACCTTTATGTGTACTTCATTTCTTTCTTGTGACGGCAGTAGTAAATTGCTTTTTACACGACTGACATTTGTACTTTTATTCACCGTATGTGTCTTTTCATGCCTCCTCTTGTTCATTCGTCATAAAGAACCTCTTTGTCAAATACTGACATTTGTGAGGTTTGTCACCTGTGTATACTTTCGTGACGGTAAGTTTTGTAGCAGCAAACGCATCTCTTTTCACAGTATCAGAACATTTGTTAAGTTTTTTCACCGTATTTGTCTTTCATTTTGTTTCTTGTGATGAGCGCTAAAAAATTTCCCTTCAAATGCCGGACATTGGAGACTTCTCACCAGTAGTGTCATTTCATGTTGTTGCTTGTGACTAGCAAAACCTCTCTTTTAGGCATTAATGATATTTTGTAATAGACAATCTTTCTTAGTTTTATACCAGTATGAATTTGCTTCTCCTCTCATGGTAGTGAATGGGTTAGTACATGGCACATTGGCCAAATTGTCGTCTACATATTGGCACACCAGTGGCGCTATTACTTTAGTTGGTTCTGTCTGCATCCATATCTGAAAGTAAAATGTAATGTCAAAGCACTAGTAAAAACTGAGAATACGGGTCACCTCAGATGAAATAAAACCTAACAGACATTTGAAGCAGAATCAGTGGACAGTGGTTTATGTTAATTCAATGATTCCCTCGACTGATCGAAAAACAGTAATCATTATTCAATCGTTCAATGTATAACCCCAAGATTTAGTTTGGTGTTCTATTTTTAAAATAAATGATGCTCACACGTGCATTTAGTTGTGAAAAGCCTTGACACAGTTTTAGAGTACTCACTGACTGTTTACATATAGCCATTGGCATGAACTCCCATTTTGTATAACACTCACTTGTAGTATAATTTACATCAAACTTCATTGTATTATGACATTCGTGGATATCTTCAAAATAATACTAAAATGTTATTTTCTCTTTCAATATCACAAGAATTAACAAATTTGGGGCCAGTTTTATTTCTCAAACTCATATGGTTTTTAAAAGAATGAATCTTGGACATTTTTATTTGCTTTTGACTTGTTGTTCTTATGAAAATAAAGTTATTGATGGCATATAGCCAAACCCCTAAGTGTTAATGTGAGCGCTAGTTTCCTAAGACAATTAAATTCATGTTAAGTCATGAATTAAGCACAAAATTGGGTAAAATTTCCTGATCTCACAGGATCCTCGCTCATAGAACAACTAAGGCACTCCCATTGCCGCCGTGCGTCCAAGTCATTGCAAGCCGAAACAGACTTGGTTCAATACGCTCGGCTTTAACATGTGGATAACAACTTTTTCTTCCAATCTCTATCAGGTATTTCATCTCAGGGGTCACCAAGAGTTCATATGGCTGTTTTATTTTCACGTTGAAAATTAAAGTGCAACAAGAGATTTCAAATAGCAGGTGTGCCTAAAAATAGAACAGTGTATATATAACTCTAGTAGCTCATGGTGGTTTTGTAAACTCCCCCCGCAATTAGTCCAGAGCTAAACTCTTCCAGGAATCCACTATTGAAGTTCCAGTAACCATATTTGGTTGGTAACAATTCCCACTTACGCCGAAATAGCCGTGAATGGCCACGCCCCTTGTTGGGGGGTCACGCCCCTTTTGAGTCGAAGTACTACTGACTGTAGCTACAAAACCGTTGGACCTTGGAGGTTTAGGACCACTCAAATTGCGGAATGGCCTCATTATGGGGGTCAGTAATATATTTTTTATATCAAAGTCCCAAAGGTTTTTAATAATTGTCAAAAACCTGATTTCAGTCACCATATCGTGCACTATACCATTATGAATGAAGTCATAAGGTTTTTCATGCCAAAATCAGGAAGGGAGTTCCCCATACACCGTGATTTGCTCTAACGCCTCAGGATAATTTTTGGGGTCGCTAAGGGTAGGTCAAAAAAGAAACTTCATATTCCTGTTCCGTTCTCAAACGGCAGCCCGTCGAAATTTTGTGACTTTAGAGCAAAATTGTGTAATATTTAGGTGACAACCCGTGCATTTTTAATGTGGCTGTTAGTAACAGTGTCTTTGCCTCCACAACGCAATCATTATGATGTTTGGATTGCACAGAGTTATATTGACCATTTGGATTTTCACCTGATGAGTCAGCATTTTAATGTGCTCCTTTCGTTTCAGGGGGGGGGGAGGCAACTGGCTCATCCTAAAGTGAAAATTATTGTTTTCCATTTTATCCTGGACTAAGTTAATGTTATTAAAGTCCCTTCAGCAGCAAAATTTAAATGCTGCTGAAGGGTCGTTAAATGATGCAACGCACTAATGCATGCGTGTAGACCATGAACAGGCACAAATGAATATCCCCCTGGTCTGCATGAAAATGTCACTAAAATAACCTGAACTTAGACGGCACCCCCGCAGTGGTGGATAGCGACGTTCTACTTTTCGATTTTGTAGGGCCTAAATGGCAATGGTAAAAGCTGCCTGAGGATCTTTAAATTAATCTAAATGCACTAAACTACATGCCGCATGCTAAAAATTTTAATGACCCCTAAAAGTTGGGACCCCCTTTTGTGGATCAAAGTGCAAAAGTTGCTAAATTACCCATTTTTTTTACGCCTCACTACCATGGGCATAGCCAATGGAGGAGGGCAGGGGGAACTGCCCCCCCCCCACACACACACACACACACACAATAATCGAGAAGGGGAGCCAAAATGGGAAGAGAAAAAAGAGAGAACGAGAAGACAAAAATAGAGAAAGTGGGAAGAATAGAATGGCATTTTGCAAAAAAAGAAGGTTGGAATAAGAGAAAGAGGACGGGGAAGACGGAAAAAAGTAAACGGGGCACTTTGTGCTCTGCACACTAATGGCAAAACCCAGGACCTTACGGAGCTCCACCCCTAGGACCCCAACCCTCTTACATTTCATCCTTCATGCAAGTACAATTGGGTAATTTTAGGGACTTTTTAATATGTATCTCCAATTTTGAAATTTTGATATTTTCATTGCTTTTCATGGTCACAGCTATTCCAGTTAGTGGCTTTTAGATCATTTCATACTCCTCAGCAGCATTTAACTCTGCTATTAGTCCCTATGAAAATATATAAATATATTTCCACTTCGATGGGGCCCATTTTGACCCCCTCCCAATGAAATCGAAAGGATGAAATTAAAATGCGATTATATCCCAGTTGATATCCAAAGGTCATAAGTTCTGCAATTCAAACGTCATAACTACTATAACTCACTGAGTTTTGGGAGCAAATTACTGTTATAACGGCACGTAAAATGCAACGGTTTGTCCACCGTTATATTACCCAATTTTGCTCAAGGTCACAATTTGTTTTAGCGGGCTTGCTTGGTAACGGAAAAAATATGAATTTTCGTTTTGTGACCTACCTTAGTTACCCAACAATTATCCCTGAGGAGAGTTAGAGCAAAATCCAAGTGTAATGGGGAACTCCCTTCCTTTTTTGGCATGAAAACCGTATGAATTCATGTCATACTTGTATAGTGCAGCGATATGGTGTAATCAGTTTTGACAATTATCTTAAAAACCTTTGACTTTTGGATATAACATTACTGACCCCCCTAATGTGGTAATTATGCACATTTTGAGTGGTCTCTCAACCTTCTAGTTCCAATGGTTCTGTAGATACTGTCAGTAGTACTTCCCTCAAATGGGCGTGACCCCCAAAAATGGGCGTGGCCATTTCAGCATTTTCGGCATCAGTGGGAATTGTGTTACCAACCAAATATTGTTCCCGGACCTTCATTAAGTGATTCCTGAAGAGTTTATCTCTGGACATATAAGGCCTACAAAACCACCATGAGCTCTAAGTAATAATGGTAGGTGTGGGAAGAGCACCCCTCCAGCGCTCCCACATAAAGTTTGGAACCCTTGCAATATTCCAGTTTTCAAGACACATTTTCTCCACACAAAGTTGAAAAGAAATCATTTAAAATTCTAATGGTTCATCATAATAATATTGCACAGAGGTATGGGCAGCAAATACAGCCTCGCCATTTTCTGTAAAACGTGTAACAGACTGGGGGTTGCAACCCCCATAAAAATTTGCTAAAATGATTGATTCCAATGTTACTATGAATATGGTATCCGTGTTTTACACATTTTGCAAAAACATTTCAAATCACTTCTAAAAAATAGTGGAAACACACAATACAGATGTTGCATTACAAAAGTCGGGTGATTCATTTGGGAAATAGGTATGCCCCCAAATTAAAAAGTTATGCGAAAAACAGTGCGGAAAATTTCCTTCAAATTTCAGATGGACAAGTTGCTAAGGCAACGTTCTGAAGTGTAGAGTCCATAGTTATATCTAATGGGATGTCATCTTTATAATTTGAAGTGAAGTTTTTAGCTCTTAATGAATTCGGCTTTAATAATTTGCTTTTTGTATATAGAAAGTGCTCACCCTGTGATTTTAAGCACATTAATTTTTTATTATTATGCTCTGGTTTATAATCATTAATTACTTGAATCCCACTTGCCTTGGAAGTGAGTTTTGCATCGCCGTTCATCCTTAAATCCCAAATGGAATTTGTTGTCCGCTTTTTCAAAATCACGACAAATACATCAGGTGGTAGTCTTTTTTTCGTCTCAGGGATAAAATCATGCATATCCCTGAATCCCTAAATGCCATTTTTTGCAACTTTGTACAAATCACAGAGCGGACCCACCTCTCCATGGGTCCAACAGTATTCAGAAATACTTGAAGAAATCAAGTAGATTTTGATTTTTTTAAAATTTATTTTACCTATTTGTGACAAGAAATAGTTTGCTTCACACATCATCTGAAATGTACGTATTCTAAATTAATAAGAAGCATTTGTAATGATTTTAACAGGCCTCTGTAGTTTAAAGGTGCATTTTTGTGAATCCAACGCCTGTTTCAATCATTGGTTCACGTAGAATGAAACAGTGAACAATAAGTTAACAGTAAGCTTTCCTTGAGAAAAGCTTACTTAACACCTTATTAGTGAGCCCAACGTTGGCGGCTTTGCGGGGTGTTTGGGTCGCACAAGCATTCATCACCCAATCAATTCTTAATTATTTTTCCCCCAGGTCCTTTTTTCTCTCCTCACTTTATTCTTCTTTCATTTCTATCTCGACTCTTACTTTTTTTTCTCCACCTCTACCCTCTTCTAATATTTTTACCTCTGCTTCCTCATTATGCAATAGTACTACATACCTCAGCAAGACTGTGTGAAAAGTCTGTCATATGCCATTTCCCGATCCTTTGTTTTTGTAGCTTTAGATTATTGTTTGTTTTTTGTGTGTATTCTTGGTTATGTATATTTACCTATGGAATATTTTATATCATCCCGCTACTTTGTGTCATTATGTAATATTGAGATATATGTTTCTTTGGGTTTTCAAACAACAACAACACAAAAAACCAAAAAAAAAATGGTTTGACAAGGGCCATAATCTCTATAAGCCCTATAGGGTTGTCCATTAACTGTCCCTAAAGCATATCATAATCCTCAAATGCTCATTTTAGCACAGTTGAATTTATACTGTTTATGTATTATGAATAACATGCTGTATTATTCATTTCTGTCAAGTCGATATGTTATGCTGAAATAAATCATTGAACATTGAACATTATGGCAATAACGCAAGTCAGCTAAAAAAGTGCAAGTCTTAGACAAGATTCTGCTAGGCCCATTTCCTTATGAACGTGGAGCTACAATCGCAATGGATATCACACATGGACGATAGAAATTGATGTCAACATTGGGCATACCTGAGAAACAAAATCAGGTTTCATTCATTGCAACTCAGATACGGTCACGGATGCTGCACGGGTGCAATCCTTAGAATGAGTGATGCGGGGTAGTAAATTAGCTATTGCATTTTAATGTGAAAATCATCATGAAAAGTAGCCGGGGGGGCGTCACACCATATCAAGCCTAATTTTCTTAAAATCCTTACATAAAAAAGAGCTTTATTTTGATACCAAACCGAATGGCTCAAGTATTGCAGGGAGTTCTCTAAGTGTACCCGGGAACCCTTAACAAAATGCGTGTGTTCCTATGGAGAGTCCATTAGTGGGTGCGGCTCCTTATAGTGAATGCTTGTTTCACGGGTCCCATAGGCCAGCTCCTAATAACATAAAAATTGGCGACTTTCTTCACCAAGACAGAACGACGTAATTTCGCACGTAAGATTTGTCACTTATTATCTAATGTTTAACAGTTCCTGACAATGTCTAAAAATCCTCAAACCCCTCACCTTTTTGAGGTTAGTCGGGGTGGTAACGAGGCGTGGATCACAAAATGTCCCTTTAATAATTTTTTATTGTATCTCAGAGAGCTGGCTTTTGAATTTCTACATTTGATGGCTGGCAACATACTATTTTTTTTAAATACAAACAAATTAAAATCCTATACAGGTACATGCATCTCAGATGTTAGATATTTCTAGAAATTCAATTCCATTTGTTATACAGAAATGCAGCACATACATGTAATAATTTAAACCAACGCTTTTATTAAATGCATTCAGCGTGAAACTTTACAGATGGGTGGGGTATTGAGGTGAAGGCCATTTTATCAAGATGAAAATGAACATTATATACTTGAATTGGGTCATTCACCTTTAAAAATCTGTTTGCAATCCTGACATTTGTGAGGTTTTACATAAATGTATCTTTTCAAGTGCCTTTTCAGTAGCAATGAAGAATCTCTTTTCACAGTACTGACATTAGTGAGATTTTGTGTGTATCTTTTCCCCCTCTTCTTTTCAATAGCAATGAAGAATCTCTTTTTACAGATAATGAAGAATCTCCTTTTACAGATACTGACATTTGTGAGGTTTTTGGCCTGTATGTCTCATTCCATGTCTCTTCCTGTCTCTATACTTCTTAAACTTCGAAGTACAATTTAGTAAATTAATTGATGCGCTGTGCAGCATTATCACACCTTACTACAAAATGCACTTATACAATCTTAGGCACAGTCTAAATCATGCGTGTTGAAGACACTTTGATTACTTGTACTTCTACAATCTTGTTCATAAGTCCTTGGAACACTTGTTAATATTGGCAGCTATGCAAGAGATATAGCAAGGGTTCTCAATAGGCGGCCTTCAGGCCAAATCCGGCCCGCCAACCATTGATCTTTGGCCCTCAACTTGCTCTAAAATATAAAGGGAAACACGAGAATTTCAGGTGTATTTGGCCCTCAATTAGGAAACTTTCAAACATGTTCGGCATTCTCTGGCCCTTCAGCTAATATAATTGAGAACCCCCGAGATATAGGCTTGAAACGCATTGTAACTATAACTTTCTATCCCCCCTCCCCGTCCTCTCCCAAGTCAGTGTTGAAAATAATATGAAGCGAGATTGCCCAAGTGTGTCGTGCTCGTGCAACATTGAAATGAGGGGGCAGGAACCAAATCTGCACAGTGTTCCAACAATTATTAACAAGATTGTAGGTTTACAGAGTAAAGCAGTAATGAATCTCATTTCACAGTACTGACATAATGAGGTCTTTCACCAGATGTATTCTTATGTGTTTGCTTTTGTATAAAGCAGAAGTAAATCTTTTATCACAGTACTGACATTTGTGAGGTTTTTCACCTGTATGTGTCATTTCATGTTCTTTTTATATAATAAGTGGTAATACAGGCCTATATCTTTTGATCTGTATGTCTTATTTCATGTCTTTTCCTTTGAGTAGTGGTAGTGAATCTTATTTCACAATGCTGACATTTGTGAGGTCTTTCACCAGTATGTATCCTTTCGTGTCTGACTTTGTTTTGGGCAAAAGCAAATCTTTTCTTACAGTACTGACATTGGTGAGGTTTTTCACCTGTATGTGTCATTTCATGCCGTTTCTTCTTACCAGCAGTAATAAATCTCTTTTCACAGTACTGACATTTGTGAGGTTTCCAACCTGTATGTGTCATTTCATGTCCTTTCTTGCCACTAGCAGTAATAAATCTCTTTTCACAATGGTAACATTTGTGAGGTTTCTCACCTGTGTGTCTCATTTCATGTCGTTTCTTGTTGAAGGCAGTAAAAAATCTCTTTTCACAATGCTGACATTTGTGAGATTTTTCACCTGTATGTCTCTTTTCATGTCTTTTCTTGGAAAAAACAGTATTAAATCTCTTCCCGCAATACTGACATTTGTGAAATTTCTCAACTGTGTGTTTCATTTCTTGTTGATTGTTTTGACTAGCAAAGTTGCATTTTCTTTCACGGTACTGACATTTGTAAGGAGCATTTGGTAAATTTAACAATTCAGAAGCTTTCTCAGTTTTATACCAATATGGTTTGATTCTCCTTTCATGGTTGTGAACATGGAATAGGTATCGTGGTACATGAGCAAATTGTCGTCTGCAGTATTTGCACCCCAGTGGCATTATTACTTTCCATGGTTTCTTCTGGTCCATATCTGAAAGTAAAGTTATGTGCAAATCAATCTCAGAGTACTGCTGAAGAGGATTCTACATGTTGTTAGCTTATGATCATGCATCACAGATATTAAGGGGAATGTGTTTTGAAGTTGAAAATGAAGTAAATGCCTTTTTTTTAAAAAAACTGGGTTAAAAACCTGCTTTGTGACAAGTCAGGTAATTCCAAGACCGTTGGCAGTTCTTTGTCAGTTTGTGCACCGAGAATCTGGATTGAACTACTAAGCCCTGAAAACTTTAAAAATATGTGTATAACAAGAATTTTTTGAAAATTTAAAATTTTATGGGTCAATTCTTTGAAAAAACCCAGTACTCACAAAGTTCTGGTTACAACTCTGACTGTCACAGACTCTGTGCCAATTTTAAATCATGGTTAAAAATTCACATGTTTAATTTTGCTTATCAAACATGTTTTTTTTTCTGTGTGTGTTATCAGACAATGGCAGCCAAGCCTCTTTCAATATAGCAACTCAGCCAAAACAAATCCAAATAGATTACGGCAATATAGACACAAACCACAAAAAAATCTTGGCACTTTGATGTGGATAGTTTGAGTATTGATTTCTCTCTCACTTGCATGGTGTTGATTTATTCCTTACAGATTTAAAAGCAGTTCATTCACACAAACAAAGGTGTATAGTTAAATAGTTTAATGTCTTCAAAAGGGTGGGTATGCACTACACCCCCACCCATCCTACAGAATGTGTTGCTTAAGCATGCGATGCCTACCTTCAATTTTCAGGAAATAGTTTGGTATCCATTAAGTTGCTCCGATTTGGATAAAAAATGGTGCAAATTATTATTGTTGGTAGACCTCATAGGATCAAAATAAAGAAAGTAGGGGTAACACAAGGTCAAGCCCCATTTAATGCAATGGATGACCTTCTGTGCCCCCTGCATTGGTAACTAAGTATTTTAGACAGTCAAAACTATTCCTTATTTTAATCCTATGAAATCCATCAATAATTTGCACCATTTTTATCTAAATCGGAGCAACTTTTTAAAATTGCTCCGATTTTTAAAAAAATTGTCCCCTGTACAACTGAAATTGACCCTTTTTATTGATTTTTGCTGTTTTTAGCCTATAACTCTTAAACTTTACTTAAACCTTTCCTGAATCCTTGTGGTTAGACAAATAACATGGTATACTTTTCAACATGATTGGATCAATTTAAAATTTGACCCCTGTACAAACTTTGTCTTGGCCCCCTCTCTTTAAGGCACCATTTGCTGCACTTAAGAATCATGTTTTCAGGGGTTCCTGTCAGTCTGTCAACATATTTAATCACTCAAACCTTTTGAGGGGGGAAGGTTGCCCCCCTGACGACTTTGGCCGGGGAAAAAATTGCAAAAATCATGCTAAATTAGCCGTTTTTTAGCCCTCTGACCGGAAAAAAATTGGCCTTTTGACCCCCCTGAGAGGGAAAATTTCCCAAGACTGGGAAATTTGCCCCCTCAGAGCGGGCAGGCCCAATACGCCACTGCAAATGAACAGCAGCTGACCATGTATGTTCTGGGTATCATAAATCATACTAAAAAACGAGGTGTATTTTTTTTAATACTACACTGAATGAAAGCTATTGAACTGTGCCATGGGAATTGAGATTTTATTAAATTATAATGAATAATCCTCAATTAGTGTATTTGAAAAAAATTGCATCAAAATTTCAAATAAATTTAAGATGCATAAGTGAAACCACCAAATTTATTATGACAGTCTCAAAATCATCAATAAGCCAAATCAAATCACTTAAATTCTAATTAAGTTACACTGATAAAAAAAAAAGGTCAGTACAAAAAACATCAAACAGGCACAAATACAACAAAGACAAACAACTATGGGTGTTGACACAACACAAATCAACACTGAAATAAGAATAAAGGACAACATTTAACATTTACTAAATCACTAATATCTGGATATCCATGATTGGATATATAATCCATCTACCTAATGCACATGTTCAATTTGCTTTTCTTTTCTAATACCATATTGTTCCTAATAAACGAACCGGGGGCGGTGCTTTTTTCAAAAGGGAGGGCGTTTATTACAGTAAAAAATTGAAAGTAAAAAATCCCGCAAAAATCACCTTACACACGCTTAATCGCTGATTACCAATAATACAAACGAACGAGCAGGGGGACGCTGTTTTCGTACCTCCCGAGGTCAAAGTTCCATACTAATTAAACTATTACAACTGTGCACAACAGCGATCATGATACAGATTACGACAGTCCCGGCCATTAAATCATGTGATTTAGGTAAGCTTAACTCATTTTCTTGAATTGTTTTATCAAAAATCGTAGGGGCATTTATTAGAGCAGGGGCGTTTATTAGAAACAACACGGTAAGTTAGATGCTTTGGTGTTCTAATTGTGTTCCCAAATATCACGGCATTCCATGGACAAGTAATTGAGATAGATTTCCTACAAAATGTGATTGACAAATGTTGTTGATGTCACTGTACATAAATGGCCAATAAAATAAAGACAGGGCCTTTTGCATGTTTTTCTCAGCAACAAATGTTGTTGATGTCACTGTACATAAATGGCCAATAAAATAAAGACAGGGCCTTTTGCATGTTTTTCTCAGCAAACAAATGTTGTTGATGTCACTATACATAAATGTCCAATATAATGAAGACAGGGCCTTTTGTATGTTTTTTCTCAGCACCAAAATGACCAACATATGGAGGATGGTGATTAGTGCTGATGGTATGGTATGAGGTCTACCATATCTGCTCCATGTCTTTTCCAGTGTATACCATTATGCAAGACTTGTACAAAATAGGATGCTATCCTTCTTTGTTGATATTATATCAATGACCAGGATGGGGTGGAGAAGCAAATTTTTTTCGTCAGTTAGCCACCAAGTCCTCTTACTCACATAGCTGGTTTGTTGCAGTATCCACACTTCACAAATACAATCTTCCAAATGTGCATAATATTCTGCAGTGCCCTACTAATAAAAATCGCTGGAAAAATGAGATCAAAAGTAAATTGCCAATTCAATTTATGATGAAATGAAGTTGAATGCTGGATCTAAAGCAAGTTTGAAGTATGTTGATCTAGGAGCCTGTAAACCATATTCCATCATTTATGGAGTACATCCAATTAAAAAAAAAAGATGATTCAACAAGCAACTGTGAAGGCATGTTTATTTACTGGAACCTATGCTCTCCAGGGGAATCGAGCAGTTTAACTAATACAGAGTAGGCAGAACCTGCAGATTATGCGGTGATGGTGATGAAACCTGTGTTCACTTTCTAGTAAAATGTTCTACTTTTCAGGAAGAAAGGAAACCTTATATTTGTGAGATTCACAATTTAATTGATCATAACTGCCCAGATGGTACGTGGGTTATAATCACCAACAATGATGAAATTAAGACTCACAATTTGCTGGTATTATTGACAACATTTACAAACAAATTTAGATGATATCCAAAAATTTTGTCACACAGTTTAACTACGTTAGTGTCAATAGACCTAACGGGAAAAATTCCTCTTTAGCTCTATTCACTGCGCACTCGACTTCAGACCGTGGGGTCCCGAGTTCGAGTCCCGGTGTTGGCAGGGCTGATAAATAAGTCGCTGGTATATCTCGGTGAGGAATTAGATGATGGATGGGTGTCAATCTACCATCGGCTTGGACGGGCCGTGACAAATTTGGTGGCAGTGGTGGGATCGAAAATGACTGCAGTTATGCACCTTGTATCAAGGAGGCAGGTGTTTAAGGCCTGCGATGTTCCTTGTAAGGATGGGGAGTAATGTCACAAGGTATAAGTATGTAAATGTCAATAGACCTAACAGGGAATTCCTCTTTAGCTCTATTGACTGTGTGACCGACTTGCATCGAGACCGAGGGATCCCGGGTTCGAGTCTCGGTCTTTGCGGGACCGAGAAATAAGTCACTGGTATACCTCGCATGCATGATAATGATGCAGTGAATATACATCAGGCCTATTCTTTACCCTGAGCTCACAGCTAGGCCTGGGTCTCATTAAAGAGACACTGGCACATGATTATAATCCCACCCCCCAGTTTTGAAAGAATCTGAAGAATGGTAGAAAAAAAAAAAAAAAAAAAAAAAAAGATGATATCCAAAAATTTTGTCACACAGTTTAACTACGTTAGTGTCAATAGACCTAACGGGAAAAATTCCTCTTTAGCTCTATTCACTGCGCACTCGACTTCAGACCGTGGGGTCCCGAGTTCGAGTCCCGGTGTTGGCAGGGCTGATAAATAAGTCGCTGGTATATCTCGGTGAGGAATTAGATGATGGATGGGTGTCAATCTACCATCGGCTTGGACGGGCCGTGACAAATTTGGTGGCAGTGGTGGGATCGAAAATGACTGCAGTTATGCACCTTGTATCAAGGAGGCAGGTGTTTAAGGCCCGCGATGTTCCTTGTAAGGATGGGGAGTAATGTCACATGGTATAAGTATGTTAAAGACACTATCAGTGATTTGAAAAATATTTGAAATTTGCAGGAATAGCTTCAAAGTGAAGGATAAGTCTGTAGAATTCTCATAAGTTACCTTTTCCAGCTGTCGAATTGACAGAAAAGGAAGAAAACGGCAGTGTTCCAAGATACGATTTTCCATTCACTTACGTGTTGTAGTAAGTGTCCGTTCGGACAGTAATGACTAAAATCTCTGATTCTGTCCTTATTAGGTTGCTTCTGGTCTTATCATTTTCAGGGTATATTAGGATACCTGTACTTGTTGCATACATGCAAAAATCTGATTTTTGATGATTTTTTCGATTTGCTGATTTAGCAAATCACTGATAGTGTCTTTAATGTCAATAGACCTAACAGGGAATTCCTCTTTAGCTCTATTGACTGTGTGACCGACTTGCATCGAGACCGAGGGATCCCGGGTTCGAGTCTCGGTCTTTGCGGGACCGAGAAATAAGTCACTGGTATACCTCGCATGCATGATAATGATGCAGTGAATATACATCAGGCCTATTCTTTACCCTGAGCTCACAGCTAGGCCTGGGTCTCATTAAAGAGACACTGGCACATGATTATAATCCCACCCCCCAGTTTTGAAAGAATCTGAAGAATGGTAGAAAAAAAAAAAAAAAAAAAAAAAAAGATGATATCCAAAAATTTTGTCACACAGTTTAACTACGTTAGTGTCAATAGACCTAACGGGAAAAATTCCTCTTTAGCTCTATTCACTGCGCACTCGACTTCAGACCGTGGGGTCCCGAGTTCGAGTCCCGGTGTTGGCAGGGCTGATAAATAAGTCGCTGGTATATCTCGGTGAGGAATTAGATGATGGATGGGTGTCAATCTACCATCGGCTTGGACGGGCCGTGACAAATTTGGTGGCAGTGGTGGGATCGAAAATGACTGCAGTTATGCACCTTGTATCAAGGAGGCAGGTGTTTAAGGCCCGCGATGTTCCTTGTAAGGATGGGGAGTAATGTCACATGGTATAAGTATGTTAAAGACACTATCAGTGATTTGAAAAATATTTGAAATTTGCAGGAATAGCTTCAAAGTGAAGGATAAGTCTGTAGAATTCTCATAAGTTACCTTTTCCAGCTGTCGAATTGACAGAAAAGGAAGAAAACGGCAGTGTTCCAAGATACGATTTTCCATTCACTTACGTGTTGTAGTAAGTGTCCGTTCGGACAGTAATGACTAAAATCTCTGATTCTGTCCTTATTAGGTTGCTTCTGGTCTTATCATTTTCAGGGTATATTAGGATACCTGTACTTGTTGCATACATGCAAAAATCTGATTTTTGATGATTTTTTCGATTTGCTGATTTAGCAAATCACTGATAGTGTCTTTAATGTCTATAGACCTAACAGGGAATTCCTCTTTAGCTCTATTGACTGTGTGACCGACTTGCATCGAGACCGAGGGATCCCGGGTTCGAGTCTCGGTCTTTGCGGGACCGAGAAATAAGTCACTGGTATACCTCGCATGCATGATAATGATGCAGTGAATATACATCAGGCCTATTCTTTACCCTGAGCTCACAGCTAGGCCTGGGTCTCATTAAAGAGACACTGGCACATGATTATAATCCCACCCCCCAGTTTTGAAAGAATCTGAAGAATGGTAGAAAATCCTATTATAATCCCAACGTAAGATTTTTGTTACAATCATTACTGTTTAATTGGTAGAATCTTCTAGTGATTTTCTTTACAAAATTAATTTATGATCATGCTTCAGTTCAATTACAGGTCTTTGATGTTCACACACCTCATTTGACACATGAAAATATCTGGAATAAGTTTAGTTCTGAAATGCTGAAATGTTGATGCTCAGGTTTTCATTTTAGGGTGGAGATCCCATTATAATCCCACCCCCTAAATTTAAGCTAATTTCAGGTTAAAAACAAGTGGGGCTATACTAAGGTCAGTACAGTAATGTTGCCGGCGACATTAATTCAGCAGACGACGGAACCGGCGTTTAACACAAGAAAACGCGCGCCGTATGCAGGGCCGTATGCAGGATTTTTTACGGGGGATGCGGGTCTTAAAAAAATTGACTTTTTTGAAAATTTAAAAGTTAGCCTACAAATTACCTGGGTGTCTTTAACCTCTTATTAACGTCCCTATCAGTTTTTGGGTATGTTATTTTTATGTGTAAATAGACTATTCATCCAATGGCCTAGACCATCATTTGGGAGCAAATTGAAGAAATGTCATTTTGTGAAAATGTGTCAGTGCCGCTTTAAGGGGGCACAGTACCAAATCACTCCACATTTGGTGTAATGGTAGTTAGTAGTTAGTTCCAGTAAAAAACAAGTCCTATTTGTGATATTTTGGTGTCCTGTGCGAATCAGTTTCCCGTGAGGGTAGCATGTTATTATCAAAATGAGAGCGCATAGCAAGTACATTACTCTTATAGTAGAAAAATAGTGACTTTCGATTCATGTGATAAAATAGGCCCCGGAAAGCATACCCTGGTCGGAAACGGTTAGGAGGTGTCTGTGACAGCCGAAAATAGCGGTGGCGCTGTTCACGTGCTCTTATCGCAAAAGTTAATCGGAATGTGTAAGGTGAATTGAAGCTTATATGCAAGTTTCAGGTCTTATCATGTGATTTATGCATTGAAAATATTCAAAATGGTTTTACGTCTGGTGGAAAAGAGAGTTTTTTTTAATCACATTTTTACATGCTTTTCAATGGGGCAATTATTTGGTACTGTGCCCCCTTCGAACACGTACGTGCATAGACTACCCATGGCATGGTTTTCAAGTGAAACATGCTTATTTTCCATTTTTTGAGATAAAAGTAG
>JAMKCH010044163.1:0-21487 GCA_023653785.1 Ophioderma brevispina | reverse complement strand
AAGCTACATAGTGGTACCAACAATGTGAACATGCTGTCGCAGAGGTAGCTGAGAAGGATGTTGGACAAACGCAGACCATGTGGCTTGCCGAGATGGGTGTAACTGACAATACTATCCATCAAGTCAGAGAGGGATGAAACCAAAAGAAGATACCTGGGTTCGTTCCCAAAGTTGATGCGTAAGTTGTGTCGCAAGTTCATGCTCACGCATCAAGAGTTACGAAAATTCTAAGATTATTCTTCTCAAACCTATCGATTAAACGATTGGGTATTGTGGGTGTATTGTATTGCGAGTGTGCGTGATCGTGTTTCGCTCTTGTCTTTTCGCGTAAATGAAATGTATTGAAAAGGTCAGTGGTACTAAGCAGGACAGGATTATTACTCGGCAAACGACAGGGCCTATCAAAAAAGAGGTGTATTGGTGTTCGTACGAGCATAGCCCATAATAATAGCAGATCTTTTCACCGCTTTGTTAATTTTACAGCTTTTTTTCCTATTATAATTATTTTAAAACCACTCTTATTGGATATATTGTCGAAACAATAAACGACGTGAAAATAAGTGATGACGTAAAATATTTAAATCGTTAAGATTAAATCGTTTTCTTTTTATAGAGTTGACAACATATTCTAATACTTCATTTTTTATTAATGCACTTAAAATAATTCACAGTATCCAATGTAAAACAAAAGGCATGTGCAAAGGTATTTGGTTCTGCCATCGGTTTGGGGAAATCTCACATTGGGCCTCTTAATGTTTCGTTTTCTCTCATTTTTTTCAAATAGTTATATTTCACAATCTAACCTCCCCCGCCCCCAAAAAAGATGATATTCTATCTACGTAGCCAAAATTGTGTAAGTTGGATAGGGTTCCTTTTGACCACTATTAGATATGCAAAGTTCTTTTACAGTGTCTAGTTTTTATAAGTTCTCATTTGGTTAGAAGAAGCTCATTGAAGAAGAAGAAGAAGAAGAAAAGAAGATCACGAAAAGAAAAAGATCATATTAAGAAGAAGAAGATCGTGAAACAGGATTTTGAAATAATACGAGGTCGTCCGAAAAGATGACTGTTCACACGTTTAACATAAAAGCGTTATATTTTTCCAGATAAGAAAACAAAAATAAAATCCAATTTGAAAACTTGACCATCCTGTTGTGACCGTGACCACCCCGTGGAAACTCAAAGTCAGAAATACCTTTCAAAAACACAATAAAGTGAGCCTTGTGCACCAAATGATTCTGATTTTATATTATAACAGATTAATGATTTGCTTATTCAGAATGGTGCAAGAATTTGGGAGTCAAAAACATAATCACAATAACAAACTTTACATGATTTATAAACTAATATACTTAAAATCTCAAGTTCTCTAGTGTCCAGGGTTGAAAGCGTGGCAGTTCAACGATGATATGTCCTCACAGCGAAGACTCCAAAATTACGTAGCCAAAGTCACACTTAAAAATACTAAGGAATATTCCATAGGAACTCTAGTGAGGGACTGTAGTGAACAGATTTACCCCCCCCCTGGAGTGGGCCCATCCGGATAAAATTGGAATTTGGTACACCAGTACTTTATACAGTATAATCAAAAAAATTGTGGAAGCACTTGCCCACCCTTTCATGGCCCTGCGTGGATTTCAAGGGTTACACAGAAAAAAAAAAAAAGGGGTAAAATTTTTAAAAGTTTCCGATTGGTTGAAAAGCACACCATGATGTATGTTGGGTTACCAAGGATTCAAAAAGGTATAGTTTATACTACCTGTGACTTATAAGATTAGGAATTTGGGGGAAAAACTGTAAAAATGGTAAAAAAAGACAATTTTGGTTTGTAAGGGATCAAAATGTAAAAGTGCTCCAATGTTTGTACAATGTGGTTCAAATTGGTGGTTTAGCTCATAGAATTGAAATAAGGATAGTTTTGATTATCACTAAGTGTCTGCTATAACAAAAAAATGGCGCATAAAGTCACAGCTATTGGCAGCTATTGGATTCTATTGACCTGTGACCTATTTTGATGACGTGAAAACTAAGCATAACAGATTAGGCAACACTATTTACTTATTTCAATCCTTTTAGCTAGGGAAAAAGTTGACACATATTAATGAATCAAAGGCAGCTTTTAACTTTTGACCCATGGACACACCAAAATTGACTTTTTTCACCATTTTTACAGTTTTTACCCCATCATAACTCCGGAAAATATAAGACATAGATAGTGCAAACTACACCTTTTTGGGAATCATTGTGACCAGACAAAAACACATGGTTTGGCTTTTTAACACTTTCAGAAACATTTAAATTGTTGACCCCGTATAACCTTGAAACCAAGCTGGGGGCCATTAAGGGGGGGTTGGCAAAGTGCTTCCATCAATATGGAATTATCAATGCCATAAAGTACTTGTGTGCAAAAAAATTCACAATTTTATCCGAAGCGCACACTCTTACACTACAGTCCCCTGCTAATGGCAAGGAGCGTTGTTTCTGTGAATACGGGAAATTGCCGGTTCGGTCCGGCCTCGCACACGTTTTCCCCCACGCTCTGTGCATTGGCCCAGTCTTATGATTTTCTTGTGAACCCTGTATTGATATAAACATATAGTCCTGATAGTTCGAGTTCGCACAACATTCGAGTATTTCGGACGCGAAAAAAACGCAACTCACGCGTCGAATAACCTTCAAGTCTATTAGTAACCTTCTGCTCTGTCCAAGGCCGTCTCAGAACCAACAACATGAACAACAATTTCGTCCCACTTGCACGAATTCCAGCTCCAAGACCAACATCCAGCACTAGAATGGTCATAAGTACCGGGGGGGGTAGGACCAACACCCGTCCGTAATCAAGTAAACGTTGCGTTGTACTACTCGGTTTTTCTAGCTTCAATAAGCAACGACCCATAACAGTAGGGCAGAAATGCTGATCAAACGAAGATACATTTCCTTGCTTGTGCACCTCCACGACTCGCACTTCCAAATGTTCCTTTCTCTGTTCCTCCCAAAAATAGAGGCTTCAATATAAGTTAGAACCCAGTAACATGGCCGACTTACTCAGACTATTCAAAAATCTATCGATGCAAAATACTGCAAGCTTCACATTCCGTTGCTTCGACGTTTCGCAGGCTGGTTTTGCAGTTTATTTACCCGTCCCACCACGCGTTTTATAACAAAATAGAAACCCAGTAAATTGTCGACTGAACGGAAATATTCCAAAATCTATCAAGGCAAAAATACGAATTGGCTCCTGTCAGCGGCTTCCATGACTCTCACAATCTAACAGTACATCATCTCCGTCCCAACACGAATATGGCGTAAATAAACCAAATTCACACTATAGAAAACAAGTAAATTGTCGACTGAAACGGGAAAATTCCAAATTCTATCAAGACAAAATACTATGCTTCGCGCACACACACAATTAGCAGTGCTGGACAAATGTTATAATTGTCCACAAGCACAGAAGGGCGACTAGACTCCCCGGTGGCAAATAGCGAAGTGACCATTTCCAAGAAATCCGGTCAGCCTTCCCCTAAAATAAAATACAACACCCTGATTGGTTTGTGGAAGACAAAAGGGTGAAGGACGAATGGTTCCCATACAAACGGTAACCAGGCAACCCAAAGGGATCAGAAATCATTTCCTGGTGTTAAATCAGTTTATTGCGTTTTGCAATAACCTTATTATTATGAAAACTTTTTTTAGCCAAACTTGTAATTGGCCAAAATAATGCACTCTTAGGTTTACTCTGCATTCCGAGCAATTAGTCCTTTTATGTTAAACTACGCATCTAAAAAAATCGGCCTTTTGAGATATTTATCTTTTCAGTTCACAATCACACCGTTGCATATTCTTATACATTAAAAATAGCTGATTGAATACGTTAATATATTTATCATAAGACCATTTTCACCACTATATTCTTCAGTTTTGGAAGGGTTAATAAACCATTTTATAATTACAACAGAATTTGTCAAATTATGTAGTTTTGCCATAAAAAAATAAGTAAAAGCAACATACACAATGCTATATTTCCACTGGCTGAACACAAATTATCACGTACACAGAATTCAACATTCTTGATATGCGTTGCTTACCAAACTTTTTATGTTGATTAACATCTGTAGTACCATTAATTTGTATGCAAACCACGGCACTCAGAGAAAGTTTTAATGTCAAAACTACGGATCTCAAATTAGGAAAAAGCTAGGAAATTCCATGGCTTTTGTGAAATGTAATTATCATCTGTATCTCTACATACCATACATGTTTAAAACATATACTTATTTAACAATCAAGTGTGTTTCAACGGAATTTCCCCAAAACGAGGCATTTCACACATTTATACGCGCACATAATGTCATACTTAACATATGAAGCTTTCAGGTGATATGAACATGATTGAGGCTCTGCAAATCTGAAAAAATGAAAAAAAAAATGAAAACCCATGCCTCCTACAGACCGCTGGTGTCAAGTTCAAGATTTGGATCAAGTTTGACACGTTTTTTTCGCCGCGCACGGCTCGTGTCCGATATCACACAGCGCTGTTTGAAATTGAGTGTGAAGCGTCAAATTCAACGGTACAAAAAAATTTCTCTTTGCTGGACATTATAAAGCTCAGGAATATACTATTGGAACTGCAACAACAAGCTGACCAAGTGAACCCCAATTTTGTGGGATTATATTTTCATTTATGGAAGCCAGGAGAGGAGGAGATATTTTGAGAAAAATTGGGGCTTTGGACTCGATGCCTCGGTATCGGGCGTGAATGCTGATTCGCTGTTTGTTGTAATGCCTATGGGGATTCGCCATGGTTCGATAAAGTTGTGGGTCGATTTATGCCAGCGGGGAAATGGGAATCCAAAAATTTCGCTGGCAAATTTATGATCTGTAGCTTTACCGTGCAATACAACGTACAAGACATACAGGTGTCTACAGGGATCGTCATTCTGAAGCACCCGGACTTCGAAGAACAAAGGCACAAAAGTATTGAAATAAATATCGAAAAATTACGGTTTTGTAAATATGCCACAAAGAGCTAGCAATTTACTACGCCTATTATATCATAGCTGCCACTAGGTCCAGGAAAGGGTAATCTTTACTCGGAAACCTATTCTATTTCCTAGTATTTCTAGTAAAATTCTAAGGTAACAGGACGCTCATGAGGGTGCTAAACGGTGGTTTTACAGGGTACAATTAAACACAATCTGCAATCTTGAAGGACTGGTTCAGCCAAATTAGTTCTGTCTGATTTTCCAGGTCGCGCTATAGCTTTTCATAAATTCTGATTGGTATTACTATGGGCTATTTCATTGGGTTAGTCATAAGATTCCCAAAATGTACCATCTATGGCCATTGGGTTGGGAGTTCTAGGGTGTTTTAACATAGCTCTAAAATGGTTCAAATTAAGGTGCAATTATTTGGGGTTAAAAAATGAAAAGAAGTTGTTCATCTAATAAAGATGGTCCAAAATAAGGAATAGAGCTCCCACTTCTTGACTTCCACTAAGCAGCTTATGTTTGTATGGTGTATTATTGTATTGCGTTTCATTCGAAAAGATTATATGCGAAGGTGATTTTGATTATTTTTCTTTAGCATTGATAAGTTGAAACACAATTGCTAAAAAAAGGGTTGAGTATTTTCTGGCAAAGGCTTTAAAAATCCTCTACGTTACTTAATTGCGGAAAGATCTTGTATCACCCTTTCGTTCATTATCAAAACCTACAAAGGTTTTTTCACAGTTTCACAGAAATGCTTCAAACAAGTGAACGTCACCAATTTCTACATTTTAAAATACCTTAAGTGATGGTTGTATTTTTGGAGATAAATATTCTAGTCGAAAGCGTGGTGTTCAAACGATGACCACGCTTACACGAGATACACAGTGAAGATGTCAATGTGGTGGTTGTCCCGTCAAGTTTCTGCGTGGGAATTGTCTTCACTAGGTCTTGAGGTAAGTCGTTCCAGCAGCAGCTCAAGACGACAAGATTTTGTTTGGGTCTTGATTGATATTAAAATTCTGCAGCCATGCCAAATAAACACTCCGGGAGTTTTGCAATATGCAGTCTCTGTCGCAAAATGTCCACTTTTTTCTTAAGGTTAAGCAAGTATGTGTCCAAGGCAAAAGCAAGTATAATATATAATTTATTCACCTTAGCATGGATGTGTAAGTAATGTATTCATTGCAGCCCTCTCACAAAAAAGTTGGTAGTAAAGATTTGTTTTCAAATTCAATCCTCAAATAAATCGGTTTGAGCAATCTCATTAAAGAAGGAAGACCAGGCTATCATACTTTTTGTTCATTCAATTTTTTTTTCAATCGATAGATAACACCAGTTTACTGCTATTTTAGAGTTTGTACACTCCTCCGGGTTGAGGTTGAGTGAGAACGGGAAATAATAGTTAAAATTGTGAATAACATTCCACAGGAAACAGATTTGAATATTTGAAATTGAATATTATTTATGAAAGAAAATATTATTTATTAACTTATTAATCACACACATGGTCACCAAAAGCACAAGACCAAAAAAATGAAATTGACCAGATCACCCATCTTTAATTTCGACAGTAATAAATAATAAAGAAGAAAAACACTAGAAATAGTTAGCAATTAAACGTGGATGTTCTGGTGTTAGAAACCATATGCTCGTGCTCTTCTCTTCAAAATTCTTTTTAAAATATTATAGTAGGGTTATAAATCAGAGTATATTCTAGAAGTTTGGGGAAGAAGGTTTGAAGATGTTTTTACCCGTAGTCTGAAGAGTGCTGAATCCAAATTTTGGTTCAAACCTCTGGGAAAGGTGGGGAACTTTGTAAAATTAAGGGGGGTTGTAAATTCAAATTAAGAGGCGCTCTAAACCAATACCGGTACCTGGTACCATACAACAGTCAATCCTCGGTGGAGATGTTCTTTGCCGAGTGAGGGTTAAGCGCCCTCACCTCCTCACTGTCTTTTCTCTGATACAATAATGTAAATTCTGTGTACTTACTTTTCCTTTTCTTAATAGTTCTTCTTCGATGAACTCCTGACCAGCTATAAGGTTTATACCCCATCGACCATCGCGTTCAAAGGTTGAGGCACTTGCACCCGGGAAAGATCAAGATCCACGATATGACGCAGGGGACATATGCGGTGGGGGGGGGGGGGCACTAGATAATATTGAAGTGACGGGGAGTGCGATTGTACTTTCAAAAGTAGGGGGCATTCGATGAGAACTCTAAAGGGAAAAAAAGGGTCATTTGTGGAGGGGATGCAAAAAGGGGGGTCAAATCAATGAGCCTTTCACATTTGTGAAAAAAGGGGTCGTTCTCGGGGTCAATCACGAGCTCTCACATTTTGCGAGAAGGGGGTCATTTTTGGCAAATTCTAACTATTTCAAACCCCAGTTGATATTGTTATAAAATAAAAGGGACTTCGTGGGAGCATGAAGGGGGTCATTCCGTGACATTTGATTAAAAATGGGAAAGGAATCAACTAGAGAGTAAAAAACAAAAGGGGGTCTTTCCGTGACAGGTTAAAAAAAGGGGGTCTTTCATTGACAGCAGGTTTGAAAAAAGGGGGGCGCTTTCATTGACAGCAAGTTTTTTAAAAAAGGGGGTGGTCATAGTGCCGCAAATCCCCGTCACCTGTTTTTCGGGAGTGCCCCCCCCCCCGGCGGGACATATACACAGATCCTCCTGCTGCCGCGCAGCAAGGTGTATAACCTACATTTTGGTGTAGGTGCTGGTTGGGGGCTCTTCTGACTTCTCTTGCTCCCACTTTGACCTTCTATGGGTCTCTTGTAAGCCAGGTTGAAACCTGCACTTAGTTTTAGGTATTTGTTCATAACCTTGGCGGAACGAGAAATAAAATTATTTCCAACGGCATAGGGCAGAGGAGCAATCCACCAGCCATTGGACAGGTTGCGGGAGAGAGGGTAAAAAAGGATACGGATGAATCCCTACTCCCCCTCCCCTATTATAGGGCCCACGAATTGACGTTTCACCGGCCAATCATGCCTTCAGGGAAGAGGCGAAATACAGTATAATGAGTAGAATCGGCTACGTTGCTTCCGGACCAAGCTTCTAGGGCTGATCGCCCGTACAGTTGCTTGACGGATTAGCCACAATTTCTGGCACCACTCATGATAGAAAATTACAAGAAAGAAACAAGTACTCAATCGACGGCACGACGTCAAGTGATGACTCCATGCACAATGCAGGTGTAGATATTGTTGACATCCAAGAAAATCGCTAATCAAACCAAACCCCACGAAGAGAGCTATGGCTGAAAGATAAAAATGGGTGTAATTTACGCACAGCCACGGACCAGAGACAAGGCGGCGGTGTCGGTATAACTTATGGCGACATATCACAAATGTTTGCAAAGTGTGAAGTCCATTTCCAACAGGATCATCACTGCCCCATTCCATGGTAACCCAAAACTTTTCAGTGAATCTGGTCTATGCCCCCACTGAGCGCTACACTTGCTGACAAGAGTGAGTTTTAAACACTCTCGAGGCTATTTGAAAGGTCAAAACACATCACATCCACCTGGTTGTGGGAGTCTTCAATGCTAGCGTTGGAAAGACAGTATTCTATCACATCCCGAAGTTGTTGGCTGCCATTGTTTCTATGATACAACAAAAAACAATGGTGAGAGACTGATGAGCTTGGGTGAAGAACATAAACTCGCGTCCAGCCACAGATGAAAATTTCCACACCTAAGCAAGCGTCAGTGGACATGGATGTATCCAGCGGGGGCAATGCACTCAGCTGGACCACATCTTAATTAACAGCAAGTGGTCTAACTCCTTGAGGAACTGCAGGGCCTACAAATTAGTAGAACTAGACTCCGACAACCGGATCGTCAGCATTTTGCTTGTCTGCAGCCTAAGAACTACCAAAGGAAAACCTCTTATAAGATCAAAGTTTGACCTGGAAAAAGAAAGAAAACTGCAAAGATAAATCAACAAGAGACTATTTTTCAGTTGAAATTGTTCCAACAGATTTGAAGCCCTCCGTGCTACGATACATCAGCACCAATCACCTAGAGGTACCAACAATTTGAAACATGCTGTGCCAGAAGGTAGATGAGAAGGTTGTTGCAAAACGGACCAGACATGTGGGAATGCGAGCTGGGTAACGACCAATACTATCCATTGAGGGTCAGAGAGGGATGAGCCAAAGAAGATCTGGGTTCGTTCCCCAAAGTTGATGCGTAAGTTGTGTCGCAAGTCATGATCAGCATCAAGAGTTACGAAAAAATCTAAGATTAGCCTTCTCAAACCTATCGATTAAACGGATGGAGTATTAGTATTTGTGGGTGTAAGTTGCGAGTGTGCGTGATAGTGTTTCGCTATTGTTCTTTTCCGTAATGAAATGTATGAAAGGTTCAGTTGCGTTTACTAAGCAGGCAAGGCATTATTACTCGGACGACCGGGCCTATCATTATAAAGAGGGTATCAGTGTATTGGTGTTCGTACGCGCATAGCCCATATAGCAGCTCTTCACCGCTTGTTAATTTTACAGCTTTTTTCTATTTATATTTTAGACCACTCTGTATTGGGTATATTGCTCGGAACAATAACGAAGTGAAATATAAGTAGATGAACGTTGAAATATTTTAATCGTTAATATTAAATAAAAAAAAAAAAATCGTGTTCCTTTTTTATAGAGTTTGACAACCATATTATAATACTTCCATTTTTATTAAATGACCTTAACAATAATCACAGCTATCCAATGTAAACACAAGCATGTACAAAGTATTTGGTTCTGCATCGGTTTGGGGAAATTCTCAACACTGGGCCTCTTAATTGTTTCGTTTTCTCTTCCCCTCTCATTTTGTTTTCAAATAGTTCATGTTTGCACAATCTACGTCCCCCCGCCCCCCCCCCCCCCAAAAGCTTTTTTTTTTTTTTTTTAATTTTAATGCCAATTTGTGTTATATTTGGATAGGGTTCCCTTTTGACACACTCTGATCTCTATGCAAGTTCTTTTACCAGTTATTAGTTTTATAAGTCTCCATTTGGTTAGAAGAGATCATGAAGAAGAAGAGACGAAATAAATAAGAAGAAGAAAAAGATCATATTAAGAAGAAGAAGATCGTTAAAACAGGATTTTGATAATAATACGATACGTCATGACAAGTGACTGTGCACACGTTAACATAAAGCTTTATAATTTTTCCAGATACAGAAAACAAAAATAAAATCCAATTTGAAAACTTGATCCATCCTGTTGTGACGTCCGTGGACATCCAAGGTCCGAAATACCTTTCAAACACAAATAATGAGCCTTGTGCACAAATGATCTGAATTTTATAATATAACAGATTTTTATTGATGTGTTAATCAGACTGGTTCAAGAATTTGGTATTCCAAAAACATAATCACAATAACAACTTTACATTATTTATAAACTATATACTTAAAATCTCAAGTTCTCTATGTCCTGTGATTTGCAAGAAGCGTTGCAGTTCAACGATGATATGTCCTCACATGCAGACTCCAAATTACGTAGCAAAGTCACACTTAAAAATCCTCAGGTAATATTCCATAAGAATCTTCTTATGGGGGACGTAGTGCACAGACCTTTGTGAGTGTGCAAATCCGGATAAAATTGGAATTTTGGTAAAACAAGTACTTTATAACAGTGATAATCAAAAACTTGATGGAAGCACTTGCCACCACACGACACCCCCTTTCATGGCCCCCTGCTTGGATTTCAAAGGTTACACAGGGGTAAATTTTTTAAAATGTTCCGATTGTGTTGTAAAAGCCACCATGAATAATGTCTGGGTTAACAAGGATTCCAAAAAGGTTAGTGTATACTACCTGGACTTAGAGATTGGATTATGGGGTAAAAACTGTAAAAATGGTAAAAAAGAGACAATTTTGGTTTTGTAAAGGGATCAAAAATTAAAAGTTGCTCCAATGTTTGTACAATGTGGTTTCATTGTTGGTTTAGCTCCGCATAGAATGAAATATAGAATAATTTTGATATCTAACGTTTCTGCTTATTAACCAAATGGCGAATAAATCAACAGCTATTGGCAGCTATGGATTCTATTTACCTGTGACCTATTTTTTGGATAACGTGAAAACTAAAAGCATAACATATTAGGCAAACTTCCTTATTCAATCCTTTAAGCTAGGGAAACATTGGCACACTATTAACTGAAATCAAGCAGCTTTTAACTTTTGACTCATGTCACCCAACATTGCCTTTTTTCACCATTTTTACATTTTTTACCCCATAACTTCGGAACTATAAGCCATAGGATAGTTGACAAACATACTTTTTGGAAGCCTTGTGACCAGACAAAACAAAATGGTTGCTTTTTACATTCAGAACATTTTCTAAATTGTTGACCCTGTAGAACCTTGAACCCAAGCTGGGCCTAAGGGGGGTTGGCCAGTGCTTCATCAATTTTATGGTTATCAATGCCTAAAGTTACTTGTGTGCAAAAAATTCCACAATTTTATCCGGAAGAGCACGCTCTTACACTACAGTCCCCTGCAAATTGGCAAGAGCGTTTTTCTAGGAATCGGAAATTGCCGGTTCGAGTCCGGCCATCGCACACGTTTTCCCCCACGCTTCTGTGCGCTGGCCAGCGCCCAGCAGAAAAGATTAAAATATATTCAATTATTAAGTTATGCTTTTAGGTCTAAATCAATTGATTATTATTCTCATTTGGTGGGGGAAGTAGGAGTAGGGGTTTGCGAGTGGTCTTCCCCTGCAGAGTTACGCATTTACCATCAAATACCAATGATTACCAATAAGTCATCTTTTTAGTCAATGAAATCAAGGTATATAATATTATAAGGTTATATTGAAATACAATCTGATAGGTTTAGCTTTTTTCCCCCATTTCACTTTGGAAATTCCCCCCCTTTATGGGGATTCCCAGTAGTAGTCAATTCCTTTTTTTAGAGTGCATTTCTACTGTAAGCTGAACCCATTTTCAATAGAACTGCTAAATTTAACCACCTATTTCTTCCTTCGGAGAGTTTCCAAGAGAACACAACTAAACAAGCCCGGTTTCCTCAGCGTCAATTAACAACATTTCTTGACGAGGTTCGTATCTACTTAGCGTCATGCTTGCGTGTCAGTGTTCACTGGCATGCAAGCGCATTTCAGATCGAAAACACCAATATATATATGAGAATGGCCGTCGACAATGCCCATAATTTTCATAATTCACGATTTTTTTCCAGACAATCATGCACATTCAGATCTAAATGGGTATACCATTTTTTTCGGACGCCGTTAAACTTTCATGGGCCTAAATGTGTCGCCTTTTTTGTAGTTCGTGACTGTGACTTTCGCCCATTTTGGTACGTATATTCGGCGTATTTAGCTTGAAATTTATCGCACGGATTTCGAATCTTTTAAGGGTTCTTTCTTCTGTACGGTTTCTTCTTCTTTTTATCCCCTGGCTTGCAATAAGCATAAGGGGATTTTGCGCTAGCGCGCATGTCCGTACGTTTTTCACGTCTGCTCCGAAAAGTTTAAGTTTGATTTAAACCAGACATGGGATTAAGGTGCAGTAAGGGTTACTTTCATATGTGCTGATGTCAAAGGTCATGGACCAAAGGTCAAAGGTCATTAAGAGGTCATGTCAGGACTGCCAGTTTGCCAAGTTTACTTACAGTATTTTTTTGTTCAACATGTCAATTCTTATGCAACATTAATATCGAGATTGAATGATTGAAGCAATTGAATTTTTTTCCCCTTTGAAAATCTTGGTTACCCCTAACCGCTACCCATTCCAGAAATGCTATAGGCATTTTTGTGTAGGGGACATGGTATACTGATACCTTGCATAAGGCCAATGAAAGTCAATGTCGTTTCCGTACAGTTTTTGCAAATTATAAAAATGAGGCAATTGTTTCATTTTTCATTATTTCATCTTCTTAAAGGATTAGCAGCGGTAATGTGAGAGAATCGAAAAATGTGGAAATGCATGTTTTTAACATATAAATCGGGGATAATTGTGCACAATTCCATATAAATGCTTTAATGTAGAAACAAACCACCCAAATAGTGAACAAAAATGAGAGTATTTGAGGACAATTGTCATACCCGTCTCCCGCAAATAGACATACAGCCGATGGAGTATCAAATTCTGCACTAAACAGCTGATGTGGTTTACACCAGTACAGAATGAAACCAAATATAAAAACATGTTTGGTTTGAGGTCAAACTGTATTGATTCATGGTACACAAATTCAAGATGGAAATATGTGATATTTCACTGGGAACGGCTTTTTTATCACAAGTCGAAATTGGATATTGCACGTATAGAATTACAGAATCAGAGAAAAAGTACTGCCTTGCCTTTAATACACGGATTTTCAAGCCAAACCCCACTTGCATGTAATGTTCGCATATCCATGCCAGAAAAAAGTATAACAAAATATGAATTTTGATGATTTTTTCGATGTTTCGGATTAAGCAAATCGCTGCTATCCCTTTAATTTTGCAGTAACAGCAATTTTCACCAACGTTCAGCATCCTCTAATACCTACAATTTTGTCATAACTCCACCCTGCATTTAGAAATGACTTTGAAACTGTGATTTGGTTGAAAATCTTATATTTCATCCAAGCAGAGATGTGATTACACTGAAGAAACCTCGATATATTTTCTTTAAAATACAAAAATAATGAAACTTTTGGGGGATTTCCAGCATCTCCAACTGTGGCAGAAAATATAATACGGGCGGGGTTACGGGAAACAAACATCGACTTTCATACGCCTAATAAGTGGGCGTTTTGTCCCCTTTCTGGATACCGAAAATTTGCTAGGCTCATGACTATCAAGCTCATCTAATTGACCCAATGTGTTGGACATGTTGAATATAACCGAATTCGAAATTTCCCTAAAAAATGCATTTAAGCTACAGTATTACCTTTGGTAGAATTATGGGCACATACGTCCACGTGATTAATGCAAATTAACATATCTTGCCAGGCTTCCCTTTTTCTTAACTTTTGAAATGTTTGTTTGGGAGAGAGTTTACGGCTGTTTAATGCCAAAAAACCTGCTGTTGCACTTTTGTCAGGGTGTTCCTAGTATTTTCATAAGATTGAGTGGGCTCTACCTTTCCCTGTGGTATTGAAACATAGCACCAATAATTATTCATGAAAAACACAATTGTATCCGAAAATCATGAACTTGCAACCGCAATAACCTACATCCTGTAGAACTGATAACGCCATCCGTTGTATTACCACCAAGGAGTGCAATGGTGTTGGGGTGATAATAATTATAATAGGCTGTTTTGATATTCGAGTGTCTCGGTGCGCATGGATACAGAGCGCCATAGTTCTGTAGCCATGGCGCGTATGTTCAAGGGTATCTGTTTGATAGAGATTACTTTGACAGGGGAGTTTCTGGAGTTTTGAGTTATGCACAGGTTAATTTAACAGAAGCTGATTGATGTGCAAACTTTTAATAGCAGTGACGAAGAAAACAGTGGCAACGGACGTGGGCCTGGCCTAACTGTTGAGTAATTTTAGCACAACTTACCAAATGTACTGATTATTACCACTGCGTAGGCCTATAAGTGCATGGCTTTATGCATAATTACAATTTTGAGTGAGTGTTAGGACTATGGTGTTATGACTTAATGATAGGCCTGTGGTATTGTAATGTAGTATAGCCAATTTAGAAATTTTGTGCACGACAGTCGTGCTCAGCCTTTGCCAAGACTCAGTTTTCAGTCCCATATTTTTTATAAGATGGACTGAGATCATGCCTATCTCCTACACGTAGGACGAGGACGAAAAAACATTATTTTCTAAAATATATGGGTTTACAGCCCAATTTTGAATTTGGTCCTCAGACATTTGTATTAAATAAAAAAGCACTCAGTCAAATAGAGAGAAAGAATGCAAGGTGTTTCATGCAAATAAACATGGGTGTCAGTGCCGTTGCGAGGGACTCACTATGGTGCAAAATTTTGCCCCACCCTAAAAAATCATTGATCTTCAATGAATCTTAAATGCGGAACTACTACTTTGAAACAGAAAAGAGGTAAGTTTTGAATCCTTACCTATCCACCTAAACCAAGAAACGTACTGATATTTTTGAGTTTGGGGTGGAACTCGGTCTATCTTTGCCCTAGGGCCCCTAAGGATTTATGAGTTTTTAAGAAGCTTAAAAAAATTCCTCAACATATATGCATCTTAAACAGTGTAAATTCATACAAAACCCCAAATTAAAGCACACTGCAAATTATCACCTGAAAACTGGATGTAAACAAAGTTGAGGGTGTCAAATTCGGAACCAATTGTTATTGCATGCAAGGTAAGTTTGGCATCCAAATCACACTTTTGATTTCAAATGGTAACAAATCACCTTCCATGATATTACCCCAAGACGCTCAGGAAGAACACCGATTACAAAATCAGTTAAAACCGTTGCTATATGGGATCCGGAAATGGATCGAGTTAGAAGCATGCGGTGCCCTTGCCAGTCGTTGCGTTGAGATGACCAGTCACATGGTGATGGTGTCTCCGAGGCAGTATAAGCTTAGAAAGAGTCTTTCGCACCGTGACGGTTCGAATAAGCAATGTTTTCGGTAATTCACACCGTAGCGGTGTGAATAGAAACCTTTTCTTTGTAGAATATTCGCAAACCGTAAAAGGTGTGAATAAGGAATATACTTTTCTTGTAATTCGCACCGTGGTGGTGAGAATAAGAATTTTTTGTTTAATTCTGCACATAGCGATAAAAATAACGAAAATTTTGCCCGGTGTATTAACAACTGGCACCGCGGCAGTTAGAGTTAGGCCCTATATAGGCTCTATATAAGCTTATAAGTTAACCTGTATATATTACAATATATATATCAAAAAATTTTTTTATTTTTTTTGGGTGTGTGGGGGGGGGGTTTATTTTTCTCGTTGTTTCTTTTCGTTTTTGTTGTTGATAATTTGGGATTGCTGTTTAATTCCAAGAACATTTTTTTTGTTGTATTTTTTCATCTATTTTAATCCATTTTTATAAGTGTTTATTTAATTTATTATTGCTTATAATGGATTTCATTTTGGTTTCATTCTTATATGGTTTATTGTCTTTTTATTTTTATTCATTTTTATTTTAATATTTTGTTTTTTTTGCTGTATTTTCATTACTTGTTTTGTTATTATTGAATTTGTATTATTTTGTTCATTCACTTTGATATTATTTTTTGAATTGCTTATATTTAGTAAATTTTGTTTTTAATTTACATTATACTTCTTTTTATTACTGATAATTGGACAAAGCGATTGGCCAGACTCACATGTACAGTGGCGCCTTAAATTGGCTGCCAAATTTCAATTTGTGAAAAGTGATATATCCTAGTGATAGCGGAATATGTGAACGCGCTTTGAGGAGTTGTGTAAAAAGCCGCTATAGAAAACTTACATTACTAAAAAAAGCGAGTACACTTGGCCGCACCGGGTTCGAAAACCGCAACCTTCAGATCATGAGTTAGCGGTCACATCCACTGGACCATATTACTCTCATTGTATTTCATGACTAGTAGAGAAGGCTTATCATTGATGTTAGTGTTTTCAAATTCCATGCGTGACATGACACACTGCTACATTACTGTTTCATGGCTATCAATAAGGAGCATTATTTTGCATTGATTTGAATTAGTGAAAAATGTTGAAAAACAATTTAAGATTAGCTTACCCCGAAGCTGGTAAGTACGTCATTGAAAAGTACACACTATGACTTGAACTGCCTTTGAAAATAGTCTTTATTACGCCTTCAATAGCTTGGAAACTGAGTCGGTACGAACAGAACCACATGTATAGTCTCAAATCTGATCAATTACGCTGTGCCAACGGAGATGCAGAATGATTGCTGCTTCCCTGCCCCCCCGTTGCCGTATTGTAGTTTATAAACGGTAACGAGATGATATGGTTGGTGTCACGTGTCAGGTACCAGGTACCACGGGTCAGGTATCAGGTATCAGGTATCGGTTTGCTCTTCGGGGGCGACCGAGATATATAATCCGACTATGTTAAATTAAGTCTGATACCATGACCCTCTGTCCAAAGTGCTATTATTTTTCCAAAAGTGACACCGTTTAGTTGTCTATAAACAGTACAAAATTTACTTTTCCCTACTGATTCAAAAAAAACCGACGTACGCTGACGATAATCGGTTGTTTTTCCAAGTTAGGGATACGTTACGTCATTTTTACCTGAATGGGGTCCCCCGAGGCAAAATAATAAACCAATCCAAGCCGTGAGTGCGATCAAATCTTTATTTTTTCAAAAAAATTGGCTGTTATTCCATGATAAAATTCCTTTTTAAGATTCAACAATCTGTATAATTGTTCTTTAATAATTAATATTTCAATTGATCGCCGCAATGAATGGAAAAATGGGTCCATAGTCTACAAACTGAGAACATAGTCAGCCGGCTTAAATACCCTTACCGGGGACTGTATGAGCAGGACGGATCAACGTGTTAGTTTTAGCAGGCGTACAGCCACTTGCGCGCGGCTGCGGGGTTATGCGTCGAGCAGACATTCTCCACGCAACTAACCTTGACATAATAAACAATAACCATACTGGACGTATCATGCACCTACAATGTAAAATTGAGCTTAGTAAGCATAGGTCCGACCCATCACGTGGTAAAAGAAACCTGAAATGCTGCCACAGCTATTTGCTGTCTCACACTGAACCTCACAAATACTTCAGACAGTTTAAATGTGCTTGTTCCGATCATCTTTGGGACCCCCCTGATTTAACCGAAGTATTATCATTTTGATATCAGATGAAGGCATAATTTTTCTCATTGTTGTCCTGAAATTCTCAGCTTGAAATCCATTCGTTCTCAATATATAGTTTTAGTGGTTACCATCATAATTACATCAGTAGTGAATAGGGCGTTGCAACTATCCATTATCGCGTCTAGCATCAGAACCGCAGTTTGTTTCCCGACAGGTACTTGATAGTCAGTGTGTACAAGTGTCGGCTCTCATATCCAAGTAAAGAACTGATAGACAAAATTCGGAACAAGCACCCTTTAATCACTTACGATTAAGCTAAGTGGGTAATATGGAAAACCTAGAAACACATGGGGGAAAAACAAAGGCTGTTTGCTTCATTAGGCGGAACAGGGCTGATATGGTTTCAACAAATAGGGGCTGATTGTACTATACTTATCTCAATCGTCCGTTCATAGCTTTCTTGATCGTCCTCCAAAGATGATCTGACGTTCAATATTGCCTTGGTTCGTTTCCGAATTAGCTCGAATATTCACATATCTGTACGGGTGGTCGTAGGGACTAGGACAGGGAATATTAGAAAGTTGGGTTAGTTTCTTCTGTACAAACTTTTGGGCTATTCCTCCAAAAAGATGGCAGATTCGAAACCTCTCCAACAAACAGGCGCTTCATGCGCCTAGTGGAAAAGGTGTCCCAGTAGCTTTTAAATTATCCATTTAATCCTTATTGCGTTGAATATTACTAATGATTAGACTTAATTGTGTACTTTAATCTGTGTTTGCATATTGTTCAAAGTGGATTAATATTTTGTGATCTTTTGGGACAGTTACTTAAAACATCTCTGCACATTGATAAACGTGGCACAAACTTCGATTTTGGTGTATCCACTAAATTGAGTATATCTCTAAATGACAAATAATCAGATCAATAGATTCAATCAAACACTATTGGAAGCACCAGCCTTATGCCAAGAAGAAGGAACATATTTTTCTCTCTCATTTTTTGAGGACAGGATTTAAATCATGGTTTCTAATGTAGCTACAATGTTAAGTGTACTCTGGTTTGTGATATTGTCGGTGGGTGTGAGTCAATAGCCAGGCCATGTTGGGGAAAGATAGACGCATTCTCAGTACTACAATACATCACCTGTCAATGATCCCGTGCAATCGCTAAACATGGAGCTAATGTATTGTATTCTTGGAATGTATGCATCTGTCCACCAACAGTCTGTGGCTGACGTCATATTAAATACAGTCTATACCATAATGACGTATATCGAATTTTAAAAAAAAATCATTTTTACAAAATGTGACAAAAAAGGTAGTAATGTCAACTTCTACACGCTAAAATTACGTTTCCAAAGCTCCAAAGGACGTAATTATGATTCTTGTATTTTGGACGGATGTTGATAATAAATCCTTGCTGTTTACGTGGTGGCTGATCCTAATCCCGGGCTCGTAAACAGTATATTTTGGATAATAGATTAAACTTATGCTTACACAATAAAACTGAAATTAAGTGATTGTATTGTTATTACCGTAAATTTACAATTAATATTGACAGTTCCAACTTGCAGAATCACCAAGGCCTCAGCATCCGTCTAGTATGTCAAAACAAGTCGACAAGCAAATTCTGAAGTGACATTACGTTGATGTGATCCCATGGGACCTAGTAGATACGAGACACACAAAATACACTATACTCGATTCGCGCTTCGATATAGGATCTGCCAGGGGGTAAATGTTGGTCATATCCATTAGGTGAAATAGGGAAGAAGCACGTGGAATACTATCCAAGAATTCGCTTCACTGCTTAACAATAGAAAGTGACTTTAAAAGAAAAGGGCAAGCTACAAATAGGTTAATTGTTTATGTTCTTTTTGAATTGAAACTTTGCTTACAGTTTTAAATACAATCGATTCTAAATATTTCACATGACTTCACTGTAAACCAAAACCGGTGTTTAGGAATTTAAATAATATTCTTCACATCTTCGCCGTATCCTTGTTGAGCCATATTGAAAGAATTTGTAGGCCTACTGAGGCATTATACACGGTATGTTTATTCTGTATTGTCCTTTCTATCACCGTTTCTTAAATGTACCATGATAAAGTATATTCCCCCGAATTCTTAGCCTAAAATGGTTAGGACTAAAGGGCCCGTATTCCCGAAACCTATTTAGGGGGACGGGCTATAACGCGATTTTACTTAAAAATCGCCGTTTTTAAAATTTTCGTTAAGCAACATCGCGTTAAATTATTTTTAACCATTTGACTTTACCTTAACAGGAAGCTTTAATACACGAGTAACTTCGTCGTTATTTACTTAAGACGCTAACTTGAGTGTATAAACAAGGCCTATTGTGTTTAAAACTTAAGTGCCCAAGCTAAAAAACTTCTGTTAGGCCCAAGGGGGGGGGGGGGTTTCCAGGGACCCACACCAAAGAAACCCACTTTCCCATGGGAGTTTGATCATGCCACTAACACAAGTAAATGGAGGTCACGTAAGAACTACATACCCACAAGAAAAAGTTGAAATCCGAACTTTGACATATTACCTATGGCCATTGAAATTGTACATTCGACGAAGAGTGGTTCGCACATTTCCATTCCTCAGCAAACTCCAATTTCAGGTTTTGAACAACAATAATTCATTATATCTAATCTAGAATAACCAATTACAAATAAATTAATTGCAAAATATAGCCAAATTTATACCATCTTGTATTTTTCTCGAACACTCAAAATCCACCTTATTTTCCCATAGACTACGCAGTTAAGAGCACGTCATGGCAAAATTAATGCTGCTATCAAGCATATAAAAGGTTATTGATTTAAGTATTATTAATTATTAATTAATTGCCTCCTCAGGTATATATCTAGCAAATAATTCCAAGTTTTAATTACTTTAATTTTTAATTAGTAAAATATCTTGATTTTTTCATTCCGTAGTGCCAAGGGGGGGGGGGGGGGTCCTAGGGACCCACCTAATTATCAATGCAAGCGTGCGGATTGAAATTGTTTTTAGTATTCAGGAGAAGCGTATTCATAAAATCAGGATCAATTAGCAAAAAATCCTTGAAAAATTGATGCGTATACCGAATGAAATCGCAAAAAAAATTCCAAATGTTTGGGTACTATGGACCCCCCTTTGGGCACTTAAGTGTTAATGGTTGAGCGCATCAATAAGTGTAGTATGGGTTTCCGTAGCGTTTCGGGCTACACCAAGGGCGAGGAATGATGTGCACCTTTGCTGTTGTCAATTGGACAGTGCATTGAGCCGCGCAATTTGCAAAAACACACACAAAACAACTTGTTAAAACTAGCCCCAACATAGTTTGAATTTCGAGCTTTTGGGCGGAGGTTAAAAATTGCGTTTCACTTAAACGCTCGTTTAGCATAAAATCGTGCTAAAACACCTTTTTGGAATACGGGCAAGAAGTTTAATGTTAGGCAACGTTAATTGAAAAAAAGTTGTGTTGCTTTTTTACTGTGTTTAGGCCAAGATTTTCATTTAACAAAATTCCATACGTGCTTCAACCTTAAGAAACTTCTTTGAGACCTATCTATGAGTGGGTATTGACTATTGTATTAGTTCGGTATTAGTCAGGTAACGTATGGAAGTAATGATGCGGCCACAAATCACTATGTGGACAGCCGCAAAAAAAAATTGCTACCATACTTCAGCATCAATGGCAGCCCACCTGCCTTATACAGGTAGTATTTCACATTGCCATAGTATTGACCGTAGAGCTTTAAACGCTGTGCGTC
>JAMKCH010044162.1:0-20985 GCA_023653785.1 Ophioderma brevispina | reverse complement strand
TGTATTTTCATTCAAAATTCTCATGTGTATAACATTTATGTAGTATATATAAAAAACAGCAAGTTTTGGCTCTGATGGTACTTACAAGGGGCATAGCTAACCGTCACTTGGGGGTTGAAGGGGTCAAAAACGAAAGTAATAGACAAGAGCTCATGTGTATTGCTTCATTATTATTTCATTCAAAATTCCTGATGAATATAACATAATATACGGAGGGTAGTATGAAGAACCGCCAATTTGGGTATTGAATAGATTAAGAGTGCTTCTACATGTATATGTAATTGTCATTTTTGGCATTGTAATCTTGAAACATGTAAACAAGCAAAAGGGTAGTTTTCAATTGTCCACATTATAATTTATGTAAATTTTTTTAAAAACTTACAATTATGTTTTTGTATTCCAATTCTAAGTGTATAAAATAAGAATAAAGGGTATGAAAAATGAAAGTGCTTACAGAAGCATATTTATAGACCCCCCACTGTTTTTAACCAAAAATGGTAAAGAGTTCCTTTGGTCCAAAGATACATCTAGGTTCTTAAATGTGTATCAAAAAATATTGGTATTTTTCATTTCAAACTTTATTTAAACAGGAGGCCCAACATCAACAAAAAGTGTTCTCTTGGGTCGTGGCTACATCATTAACATAATGTACAAATTACAATGATCTTAAGCGTAAAAAGTAAAAAATACATACAATCAAAGCCAAGCTAACTATGTACAAAACATGATTACAAAAGACCAAAAACAATTAACAAACAGCAATTTAACCAAGAAAACTCTTGATTTTCTCTTGAATACATTTCAAAAGTGATAGACAGCTGAATATTCTCCTCAAGGTGTTCCAATATATTGCACAGCGATAGGAAAGACTACTTTTTTTTGTGTCTGTTTAGGTAGAAAAATGAAATGTAATCTATGTGAAAAAAACATACACAATTTACTATTATCAGTGCTTACAAGGCCGCCATCTTGATCAAAGCGTGTAGCAACACAGAAATGTTGGAACGATTTTTCTGTCAGAGTATTAATGTAATGTTGTGCCCAAATGTTTAAAACGTAGGTAGTTGTCTTAAATTACCAGTTGTTAATGCGCTTTCGGCGGCCAATATTGGCCCGCACATCTTGGATTTGAAGTATGTTAACAAAAAAAGAATGTCAGCTGTGGGTTCCTAGCACCAAAAGATTAATACCAATGACTTTGAATCCTATTCATCTGATTAGTGTTATTAATGCAGCGTTTATATTCATATACATAGCTTTTGGCGGCCATTTTGAGCGACATCAGGATTTTGGTTTAGTGTTTATTGCATATTGATTGAATTATCTGTTTGAACTCTTGGTATCGAAAATATGGGCTATGGTCGTCAATTTGGACCTCATATGGTCCAGAGTGCCTAAGTATAATGGAATTATGTATTTTGGCGGGCAATCTTGGATTTGACACCTAAAAACGTTTTGAAAAAATCCAAGATATTTTTCCAACATGTTACACCCTAAAAACCACAATGAATCAAGAGAAATTTGCTTTTTAAACAGAAAAAAACAGAATTACATAGTGGCCTACACTCAGATGAATTACTATTATGACACATAATGAAGCCTCAAAAAACTCTCGTTGACACCTTTAACTATAGAACGGACTAGAGGAGCCGCGCGTCAACGACACATGGGCAACGATACGGTTCACTCTGCATCAAAAGGCGACTTAACGTGCATTACCTGTATGTATATCCATGCATTCATTATTATGGTGTCAAAAAAAGGGTCAACTAATTTTTGTTTAAATACTTTACAATTTATGAACAAGAAAAAAACAAGCACGCCTCTATAACTACGTAGCGCCAATCGTCTCAGTGGAGGACATGGGGAGTTACGGCGGTGCGGCAGTGGTAGTCTGTGGTCACGACTCCGAAAAAATATTATCTAATTAGTACTAGGGGAGCGCGAGAGATTAACGTGATCAGTACGTCATAGCGAACGCATGCAAATGAAACTAACTCTCAAATTCTCCGTGAAACCGAAGGGGTTCTGGGTATTTTTGCATCAGAGGTCTGTTACTATGTGTTGTTTTAAAATATGTCCCGTAATTGGGGATCTCGAACCTAAGAATCTCTAGCGATTTCGGTATTATTCCAGTCCTTGAGAATTTTCAAACCGCTGGTTCCAATTTAGGTTTTCCATTTTTGAACAGGCTATACGTACTTACGGTACCAGCCGTAATGGGGAGTCTGAGGGTGATGCAGGGCCGTAGCCCGGGGGGGGGGGGGGGGGGGATGGGGTGGGGGGGGTGGGGGGGGGGTGCGGGGTGCGACGCACCCCCCCCCCTCAAAACTGGACAAAGGTCCGCTTTATTATGTAGAAGGTCCGCGTGCATTGTTTAGGCCGTGTTGTCATTAAAAATTTTGTCTTAAGGGTTGTGGTGCATGTATATATTAATGAGCTAAGCAGCTGTTAACCATCGCTACGATTGTCGTTGTTACTATACTGTTGTTTCTCACGCTGGCGACGGAAATCGTTTTCTTCCCCACCACCCCCACCCCCCTCCCCCCACCCCTGCTCTTCAGAATTTTGAGGCGACGGTAGAAAATTTTGGGGTCAACCGGCGATCGCAGCGAGCGAAAATTTTTTTGGTACGCAAAAGGTCCGCTTCTGGCACATCCTTCACCCCCCCCCCCCCCCCCCCGCATAATTCCTGGCTACGGGCCTGGGTGGATGGGCTCCCTCCATTTGTTGAAGACGTTTTGTGAATGTGGTTTTCTAATTCGTCGATTTAATTTTTTTCTTCTCATTTCATTTTAGAAACTCATTAATACTAACCAATTAACCCCGTCTAACCATATGGGCGGCCAAACCCGCAAGGTTTCTTAGGTTTGTTGGATCCCCTGATCGTTCCAAGGTTCTGAAGTGGCTAAACGCACCATCGTCATGAATATACCCCTAACGGGACCCCGTTTTCGGATCAACGTATATCATTTTTGAGTTAAAACTTTCCCTAACGGGACCAATTTGCGATAGCTTATACATAAGCGGGACCTGTTTTCTAACTGGACCTTGCCTGAACCAATAAAGCAACTAATGGATGAGCGCAGACAGGACATGGCAGCTTTTTCCACGACTCTTTCACATTGGGACAGACGTGTTTCCAGCAGCAGCCCGTTGAATTCTTATCGAGATCTCCGATACATAATTATTCTAATTACAAATCCTACTTGGTGACACATAAACATGTTCGAGCTTAACCATTGCAACAGTACCGTTCTAGCCAGTTACCACAACTTGTAAATCTCAAAATTCTTAAAAATTGTGGTGCTCGTTAAAATAAAAGTGCTATTATGCTTTAATAGAGCCTTTCTCCTTCTCGCCTACCTCTATGGCCCATTGTACTCAGTTGAGTGATTCTGCTCAAAAAATCCAAGATTCCTTAAAATGCCCATAATGACCGCTGGGTGTTGTTTGTACCTGCCCTATTTTGCCCTCTTACCCCCCCTTCATTGACCCAAACTAGTGTTCATGCCCACACACACAGCACTATGATGTTTCCATTAAAATGTTGACCAGTCACAGTGTAAAGGTATCAAGATATAAATCCGATGTGTCTATTGTTGGCTTTTTGGGTGGATTAAAATGTGATATGACTTTTAGCTTTTCCAAACAAATTCACCGAAATGTATCCATAGTGGAGGCTTGTCCCTGTATCTATTAATGAAATGGTTTCATAGTTATGTTAATGTATGGGCTTAAAGAGATTGATTACATTTCCAGCAAAATAGCCCTCCCCATTTTTAAAAACAATGTTACAATATATCCAATCAAACCTGAGCCACGTCAAGAGCCGTAAAAGCCATCTTCATGTACTACTTGCTTTTTGTGATTTTCTTCTCCTGTCGTGCATGGCAGATATCCGAATATGCTGTTAATGGGCCGATCAGGACAGCCAGGCAAGTCCGGGGGGGGGGGGGGGGGGTTCTCAACACAAATGACATCCCAGGACGTGCCACAGACATCGGTCACATTTTCAGCCTTCTGGTATATCAATGACCACCTTTTGTTCAGCCAAGTTGGTATAGCAATGGGTCTTTTTTTTTCAAAATGTTCTTCAAATTGTTGGAAAAATTAGTCAAAATTTTCTAAATCGGAAAACAAAATTTTCTAAACAATGTTGAAAAATTAGTAAAATTTCTCAATCTGAAGCCAAAATTTGCTTAAAATGTCAAAATATTTGAGTGTTGAATGTGAAAATGGCAATATGGGTTTAAAACTTGGCCCAAAATTTCATCTCTGGTTATTAGCTTTATGGGTCCTTTTTGGCATACAATGGTTAAGCTATGGGGGGGTCCTACTTCCAGAGTCTCGGAGGCACGTCTCTTCCCAAACCAAACTTGAACCTTCCCCCCTTAAAAAACAAAAAAACTCCCCCCACCCCCCCGAGGCAAAGGTCAAAACTTACTTTTTTGTTTTCTTTTCTTTGTTAATAAAACTACGAAGTGTCCTCGGTTGGTATTCTACAACAAGTGCAATTTATACAAATTTGTATCCTCAAGAAAATCCCTCGTGTCCCTTAACTGAAAAGACCCTCTTTAGTAAGCGAAATTGTATTGTACAAATAGAGGTATCCATGAAAATGTGTATGATGTTTTAGGAGTATTCAACCTTATTCTGCATGTTTTTGTTTAATGTATTTTGACTCATTGACCTTTTGTGAACTTTAGGTGGCATTGGAACTTCACCTGTGCAGGTGGTCCTAGCCAATTGATTTCAAATTTAATTCTGACCTTCTTGCCAAATTTGATACTTTTATAACAAAAAGGCACAATTTTTTACATATCTGCTTAACTAACATTACATGTTGTGGGTAAATTGACCAACTTTGGGACAAAATTGAGAAAATGGCCAACTCGGGCTGTCAAGCTTGGTTTCATTGTTTAGATACGGCATTTTTTCTTCCCAATTCAAGGTTAGATTTCGTCTCCAATATCATACTATAGAATTACGGCGTTACCAAAACAGCCAAGTTTTCAAAAACTAGAATCAATGTAACTCATCTTAGCAATATGCTATCTCCGATTATTTGTGGACTGAAATACTCAGAATTCGGCTGTAATCGACTCATTCTCTTTGTTTTCGTCTCCACATGTAAACAAACATACGCATCGGGGATCTACCTTTCTGCGCACATGTCATATCGGTTCAAACTGAGCGTGCCCCGATTCTGTCGGCGATGATCATGGAACACTGATGAAAGAGTACTAGATCAATGCCGAGAAGAAGCCTTGTTGGTCTCCGGGTGGTCTATTGCGTTTACAATGAGTTGCCAAGTTAGTAGAGGAGCTAGCTAAGATCGGTATGCACTTAATTTAGGGGAGGATAAATCAACTGTTTAGACTAATATGAACCCGAGGAACAATTCTTGATATGTGCCAAATTGATATCCGGGGCGAAAGGCCTGATTTTCGCCAAATTCAAAATGGCCGCCAAAAATCAATTAAATAGCCTACTAGGATTCTTAAGGGCGCTTAGAACAAACGAAAAATTAGTTTTTGTCAATACAATGATATATTAGCAACACAGAGATTTAAAAATTCTACTTTAAGATGTGGAACATGTTTCAAATCCCCGATGGCAGCAAAATGGACACCCAACCATTTAAAATCTACAAAATTGGCAATATATTGATTTTATTTGCCCATAAATCAAATCCAGCATGTCCAGCGTATCAATCAATTAATAATATCAATGACCACATAAAATTATATTGACAGTGAAGATTTAATAATACTTAAAATAAAATGGCGCTCGATGAAGGCTACTGAACGTTGAAAACACCAAGAAATTGCAATTATATATAGTTCCGTTATCACTAGCACATGCAGTACAACTTAATAATAGCCAATATCAGTCATAACAGGTGGGGTTATCCAAATGTGCGTACAGTACGGGTCTTAATTTAGCAGGCCCTCTTCTCTCTTTGCTAGGTTACTATGAATCCAAGGAAAATGAATGTGAACATCAAATTCTATCACGGGCAAAGAGCAGGATTGTTTGCCAAATTCAGTGTCACATGTTAATTCAGTGCAACATAACTTAGTCAGGATGTATCAGATAGTGTCATAACCGAATCCAGGTATATCAAGCAGTGCTCATAATATAACGAGTCCAGGTATATCAAGCAATGTTCATTCAGTATAGGTTTTTTTTTACAACAATTCACTGTCTTACATTTGTAGTACTTGTCAACTTGATCATAGCCATCCTGCATCAAGGACCACACATTCTTGGCCCGAGAATGATGTGCAGCGTGTGAAGGGATTTGCAGGCCTTCGTGTTTTGAGATCAAAATCTCAGAGAATAGCAAAGTGCCCCTGCGTTCAAACCATAAGACTATATGAATTAATAATTATGGCTACATCTCTTAATTGCCTTGGACCCACAGTTTGTGTGGTATATATTGTTTTCTTAGCACGGTGAGATTTCAGCTGTTCTCTCAAGTTCAACTTGTAGGTCATTGCTATACAATGCAGCAAAAACTCAGGTCATCAAACGTCTCTTTCAGGTCGTTGATAGTTTGGGAACTTGATCAAGAATGTTTCCGCCATATTGGACTTCTGTTACCTGGGACACGAATGTCAAAAGTATTGATCAGAGAAGAATTTCTTGTTTGCAGGGTAGCGTTTAGGGCTGCGAGTTTGTCGTTAGATATAAGCTTGTCTCCCCGCCGCGCCATGCAGATACGCTAGAGAGTGGTCATACCGATCTTTTCACCCCTTGAGGCGAAAAAGCCAGAGTTCTTTGAGCCAAGATTTTTACCAAAATGTGTTGTGGTATAAGAGACACACAAAGAATCTGTGCACCTGCATGCTGAGCATTATGGATGTAGGTCTTACTTTGCATCTAAAACGTATACCAAGGTATAGAAGTGTTTTGCTTTGGTCATTGGTTCCGAGCTACTCAACAAGATGCCTGAAGCGGTTTTGATGATGAATGATGACAAACAGTGCTCTAATTCCACTGGATATTTTTGTTTGGTGGATATCACATCAAGAAAAACCATTTGGTGGCTTTCTGTTCATTCTCTTTAACATCTTGGTGCTGTGATCTCCTGTCGGTATAAAAAGTAACATGGATCTCACCACAATTGTGCCCCCAGATTGTTGACCATAGCTGTCAAAAAAAACTGTACGAGGAAGTCTTTGTGTTTGTGGCGAGGTTCTGGTTCTCATTATCGATAAGTGGGTACAACCCTTTACCCACAAGCTCAAGTAAATTATAGTCATTATCGTTTTAACCGAGGAAAAAATCCAGAATTGGTAATCTTGTGCTGAGTAGCTCCTCAACAGTTTTCCATTGGATTTCTATACCAATAATCATGAGAGCTTTGATTTGGAGTTGCTCACTTCCAATTACCAAGACAACAAACCTCTATACCTGGGAAGATCACAACAGGCATGGAGGGTATCACCTAGGTGTTAATTTTCCACTCCCTTCGCTTAACTGCAAGGTGGAGAAAGCTGATGACATGACAGGATGATAATTATTCACATCTGCAAGACATGTTTAGCAAAGTTCTCAGAACCTACATCCACACCGCTTATATCAGGGACGCCGGATGTCTTTGGTGTCTTTGTATACTAGTACTAATGGAGAGATCGTTGCCTCAAGAGCTCTGGGTTTTGGCAAATCAGAGTGAAAACAAAAAACAATATTATCACTACACGGTATCTTCATGCGCTAGGAAATTAGCTTACAAAGTGTCTTCCCGATTCCATATGCTGCGTGGGTATGATTGAACCTACCAGATAGTCACTAAACTTGCAGCCCTGAATGGGTCCAAACAAACTAACAAAAATCTACTCTGTTCAAGAATTTTGACAGTCACAGCACAACGAAAGTACATTACAGTGAGGGCCCCGGCGGATACAATCTGCATAGGCGTGCCCAGGAAATTTATTGAGGGGGGCTGGACTAAAGATTCGAACCATGAGAGCGTAGTGAAAGGGTGGGGTCCATGGGGGGGCCCCGCCTTAGGGTCCCTGGTGGATGCAGGGCAACCGCCCCGGCGGGGTCAGGGGCAGAGCCCCAGGAGCTCCTGAGTTTTAGGGTTTCAAGACCTGAAAACGCTTTCCTTGGGTACTTCTTCGGACACTTTTTGATCCGCACTTGCATGGAAAAAATCAAAATAAATGTACCATAAAAGCATTCTGTTTCTTCTTCTTTTCGTCTTTTCTCCTTCTTCTTTTCCTATTTTTACAAAGCCGGCCTTAGGCCGTCTTGTTCTGTTTTGGATGCGTTCTTTCTTCTTTCTTCTTCTTTGCAACACTCAAATGCTTCTGGTTTTGTCATGGTTTGTCGTAGTCTGACCAGACTTGCACCATATGACCGCAGAGCCATCCCATTTATGACATAGGACTTTGACCCTATCGGGGTCATTAGGGGTCGCAGGGTCAAAAAGTGTGATTTTCTTGAAACTGATATTCCTCCTCAGTTTAAATTGCATTGGTAAACGTGGGACTCAGGCATGTGAAGCAGCTTAGGAACCTTCACAACAAGTTATGGGTCGAGAGGGTCAATTCTGGGGTCAGTAAGGGGCACTTCCGGTCTTAATGTGATAAAATCTTCAAAAAATCTTCAAAAAAATAGCTATCTGTATAGCAACGTTTGGCCATGGTCACGTGACTCATACATATGAAGCCGCTTGAGACCATTCACAAACGGTGTGCTCGGCATGGGGTCAAAGGTCATTAAGGGGAACTTCGGTCAAAAACAAATATTCAAATTTTTTATTTCAAAGGGAAACATAGTAGAGTAACAAACCTTAAGATATGCATTAGTGTTACCTATTGTATGCAAGGTATTTTATTTTGGGGTCAAAGGTCATTTAGGGTCATTTCCAGTGTTAGGCATAAATAACTTCAAGAATTTTTTTATCTCCAGAACTAAGCATAATAGATTGTTTAAATTAAATTGGAAACAAGGCATTTTGGAAGTGTATATGAGGTTTTTTCAGATTGGGGTCAAGGTCACTAAGGGGGTCAAATGGTTCAATTTTGGTAAAAAAAATGCTAAAATACGACCAAATTGGTATATCTCAGGCCTAAGAGAGACAGATAAAGGATGTTATGTTTGCAGAGTGATGTAACATTAATGGTAAAAAGATGTTATATATAGTCTCGCCCCCAAAGGTCAAAGTTCAAGGGTCCAAAGGTCAAAATCTAAAAACATGCCTCCCGATTTAGCTGAAATTTGTCAGGGCTAATTCCTCCTGGCATCATAAATACAGATCAAGTACAGTTGACCCTATCAGTGACCCAGGTGTCACGTTATAGGGTGAAAAGGTCAAATCACTGACATGCTTGGATTGAGTTGAAACTCAATAATGTTGATCCTGGGAAAGTGGTTAGTTAACAACGTATAACATTTAATGAATTTGTGACATATTGGTGAAGTTACAGGGGTCAAAGGCCAGTCACCTCAAGGGATCATTAAGGGGATCACCATCATTCCCAATTACGCCCCGTCTTGTAAATTAGACTGTTCCAGGTCTAGTTCTTCTCCTTCCGTCTGTTCTTTCTTCTCTTTTGTCTTGAGAACTTTGAGGGGGGATTTAGCCCAAAGCCCCCCCCCCCCCCGGAATACGACGAGTGCCTCTGATCAAAGTGCTTCAAACTACCAGAGACCATGGGCCCAAATCATAAAACCTTGCTAGTTTAGCTAACAACTAAGGCCTGTAAGATTCTAAAATCCCTAGTATTGCAATACGGAGTTGAACAACTAATTGAAATTCAGTAAAAACCTTACTAAGGAACCTTGCACCTAACTAGTTACATTTACTAGGAAATCTATTTGCCAACAAGCTTCATTCTTTTGTCTATGAATTGGGTGCATTCGGGGCGGAATGGCTTTGGTTTTACAGTGTGGGAAGTAAACTCAATACAGTAAATGACTAGCCTTGTGTTTGAGTATGTTCATCTCAGAGCATTACCATGCTTTGATCACCGTGAACCATGATCAAAATGATGCCAAGTATAATTGTAGTAGCTTCCGTATATATAGGCATGTACACTGAGCAAACCTTTTACTATAATATCAGGAGGGCAATGGTTTTGGGGTGTATAATACTTATAATAGGGCTGTTTTGTATTAGAGTGCATCGGTTCGCATGGCTACAGAACGCATAGCTCTGTAGCAATGGCGCGGTAAGGTTCAGGGTATTATGTGTGATAGAGATTACTTTTGCAGGGGAGTGTCTGGAGGTTTTGGTAATGCCACAGGTGGGGTAATTTAACAGAAGCAGATTGATGTGAAACTTTTAATAAGCAGTGACGATGAAAACAGTGGCAACGGACGTGGGCCCTGGGGCCTAACTGTTGAGTAATTTAAGCACAACTTACAAATTTATGATTATTACCACTGCGTAGGCCTATTATTCATGGCATGTAGGCATAATTTACAATTGAGTGGTGTACGGGGACTATGGTGTTTATTTGGGGGGGGGGAAAACTAATGATAAGCTTGTGGTTCATTGTCATGTATAGCAATAGAATGCGTGCACGACAGTCGTGCATATAGCCCTTGCCTACTCTAAAATAATACTGAAATACATATTGAAAAAGGCCATGGTTGATTCGAACCTGTGATACCCTGCATTATAAACGATGTTCTTATCCACTGCACTAGCGAGGGAGGATTGTGGGTGTGATAATTTTATCATACATAAGCTTTACGGAATCAAACCGATAATATATTGTGATATATAGATATACTATATAATAGCGCCCGCATAAATTTGTCCAGTAAATAGATTTAACAACAGTAATTCGCTGGACTGGTCTGGCGAATAGTCACTCCTTGAAAAGTACCACACTAGACGTGAAAACTGCATTGAAAAGAGGCTGTACTACGCCTTCAAATGCATTGAAACTCGTTTTTTAACTATCACAACAGGCCATGGAGTGGGTATCACCCTGGTGTAATTTTCCATTCCCTTCGCTAACTGCTGGTGGAGAAAACTGATGACAGGAGATAATTAAATTCACATATGGAAAAAGAAAAAAAAAAAAACAGTTTAAGTCAACAACGTTCAGAAAACTACATCAGCAACGATTACATCAGGGGACGCGGATGTCTTTGTGTGTCTTTTATCTATACTAATTGGAGAGACTTTTGCCTCAAAGAGCTCTGGGTTTTTTGGCAATCAGGAGTGAAAAAAAAAACCATATTATCACTACACGGTATCTTCATGCCGCTAGGAAATTAGCTTACAAAGTGTCTTCCCGCATTCCATATGCGCGTGGGTATGATGCAACTACCATGATAGTCCTACACTTGCAGCCCTGAAGGTGTCCACAAACTAAAAAAAAACTTCCTCTTTCAAGAATTTTGAAGGCACCACACACACGAAGTACATACATTTTACGCCACAATGGCGGATACAGTCTTCTAGGCGTGCCCAGGAACTTTTATTGATGGGGGCTGGACTAAAGATGTTCGAACCATGAAGCGAGTGAACTAAACGTGGTTGTGGTCCATGGGCCCGCCTTAGGGTCCCTGTGGAGTTCAGGGGCAACGCCCCGCGGGGGTTCAAAGGGCAGAGCCCCCTGAAGCTCCTGAGGTTTAAGGGTTTCCAAGACCTGAAAACGCCTTTCCTTGGGTACTTCTTCCGACACTTTTTGATCCGCACTTTTGCAACTGAAAAAATCAAATAAATGTACATAAATCATTCTTTTTCTTTTTCTTCTTCTTTTCTTCTTTTCTCCTCTCTTCTCTTTCTCTTTTTTTACAAGACGGCCTTCAGGCCGTCTTGTTCTGTTTTGATGGCAGTTCTTTCTTCTTTTCTTCTTCTTTTGGCAACACTTCAAATGCTTCGGGTTTTGTCATGGTTTGACGTAGACTGACCAGACTTGCACCATAAGACCGCTGAGCCCTCCCATTTAAGACATATGACTTTGACCCCTATCGGGGTCATCTATGGTGTCGCAAGGGGTCAAAAGTGTGATTTTCTTGAAACTGTATCTCCCTCCTACAGTTTACATGGCAATGGTGACGTGACTCATGCATGGAAGCAGAGCTTAGGAACTTCCAAAAGTTATGGCGAGAGGTCAATCTGGGGTCACATAAAGGGGCACTTCCTGTCTTAATAAATGTAGAAAAATCTCAAAAACTTCAAAATAGCTACTGGTATATGCAACTTTGCATGGTCACGTTACTCATATATATGAAGTAGCTTAAGACCCTTCACACAAACGTTTTGCTCGCTCGTCATGGGGTCACGGTCATAAGGGGACTACTTCGGTCCAAAACCAAAATATTTCAATTTTTTTATTTCAAAATGTAACATATAGATTCACATAACATTCTCAGATATGCATTAGTGTTACCTGATGTATGCAAGGTATTTTTATTTTTGGGGTTCAAAGGTCATTTTAGGTCTTTCCCAGTTTTAGGCTAAATAACTTCAAGAATTTTTTTAATCTCCAGAACTCAGCATAATAGATTTTTTAAAGTAAATTGAACAATCAGTTCTGTAGTGAATTTGAGGTATTTTTCCATATTGGGGTCAACGGTCACTAAGGGGGTCAAATGGTCATTTGGTACAAAACATGCTAAAAATCAGACCAATTGGCTATTCTCGCCATAAAGACAGGATAAAGGCTGTTATTGCTGCAGTGAGGTAACATTAATGGTAGAATGTGTCTATGATAGTCCTCGCCCACCAAAGGTCAAGGTCAAGGTCAAAGGTCAAAATCTACAAACATGCTCCGATTTGAGCTGAAATTTGTCAGGGATAATCCTCGTGGCATCATAAATAAGATCAAGTAAATTGACCCTATCCGTGACCCAGGTTTCACGTTATAGGGGTGCAAAGGTCAACTCCCTGACATGCTTGGATTGAGGTGAAACTCAATAAGGTTGATCCTTGTAAAGTTTAGTTACACGTAATATACAATTAATGACATTTGTACTAATTGGTGATGTTACAGGGGTTCAAATGTCAAGTCACCTCAAGGAATCCTTAAGGGATCACATCCATCCCATACGGACATAACGGCCGTCTGTAAATTAGATCTGTTCCCAGTTCTAGTTCTTTCTAGTTCTTTCTCCTTCCTCCTCTTTCTCTTCCTTCCCTTTTTTTCTTGAGAGCTTTGAGGGGATTTAGTCCCCCAAGCGCCCCCCCCCCCCCCTATAACGCCATGCTCTGGATCAAGTGTTTCAAACTATCCAGAGACCAGGGCCCATTCATAAAACCTTGCTAGTTTAGCTAACACTAAGGCCTGGTAATATGTCTATCTAAAATCCCTAGTATGCAAATACGGAGTGACAACTAAATTTAATTCATAAAACCCTTCCTAAGAACCTTGCTAACTAGTTACATACTCTAAATCTGTTGCCAACAGCTCAATCTTTTGGGCTACTGATTGGTGTGCATTCGGTCGAATGGGCTTTTGTTACAGTGTGGGGAATGTAACTCAATACATTACATGAACCCTTTTGTTGTTTGAGTCTGTCATCTCAGAGCATTAACATGCTTTGATCACCTGTGACCTGATCAAAATGATGCCAATATAATTGTAGTAGCTTCCGTATATATAGGCCTCTACACATAGCAACCTAATCCTTCCTATCAGGAGTGGCAATGGTTTTGGGGCGTATATAATTATAATAGGGCGGTTTTGAATTAGAGTGGCATCGTTCGCATGGCTACAGAGCGCACCTGTAACCATGGCGCGTATGTTCAGGGTATTATGTTTGATAGAGATTACTTTTGCAGGGGAGTTTTCTGGAGTTTTGAGTATGCAACAGGAATTTAACAGAATCATGATTGATGTGAACTTTATAGCAGTGACGATGACAACCTTGGCAACGGACGTGGGCCTGGGGCCTTACTGTTGAGTAATTTAAGCACAACTTACAAATGTACTGATGATTACATACACTGCGTAGGCCTATTATTGCCTGGCTGTAGCATAATTTACAAATTTTGAGTGGTGTTTACGACTATGTGTTATGGACTAATGATAAGCCTGTGGTATTGTCTTAGTATAGCCAATAGAATTGTTGTGCCACGACAGTCCGTGCATATAGCCCTTGCCTACTCTAAAATAATACTTAAATACCTTATTTGAAAAAGGGCCAATGGTTGGATCGAACTGTGATACCTGCATATAATCGATGTTCTTATCCACTACTCTAGCGAGGGAGGATGTGGGTGGGGATTATTTTAATCCTACAAACTTTACGGAATAAACCGCTAATACTATTGTGATATGATAGATAGACTATATAATAGCGCCGCCATAAATTTGTCCATAAATAGATTTCAACAACGTATTCGCTGACCTAGTCTGGCGAATAGTCCACTCCTTGAAAAGTACCACACTATGATTTAACTGCATTGAAAATAGTCTTATACTACGCCTTCAAATGCCTTGAAACTAGTCTTTACTACAGCACCGCATTTATAGGTCTCCAAATCTTTTCGATTACGCCTGTGACAAACGAGATTGAATGCTTGCTGCTTGCCGTATTGTAGTTTATAAAGCGTAACGATATGACTGTTTGGTGTCACGTGTCGGAACCAGGTCACGTGTCGGTATCAGGGTACAGTTTGCGCTTCGGGGCGACCGATATATATAATCCGACTATGTTAATCAAGGTCTGTACAATGACCCTCTCCCAAAGTGCTATTATTTTTTCAAAGCCACCGTTTAGTATGTCTAAACAGTCAAATTTACTGTTTCCTACGATTCAAAAACCGACGGACGATGACGATAATCGTTGGAAAGTTTTTTCCAATTTAGGGATACGTACGTCATTTTTACCTGAGGGTCCCCCGAAGCAAAATAATAAACCAATCAATGCCGTGACGTCATCAAATCGTTATTTTTTCCAAAAATTTGCTGTTATTCCCAATAATAAAATTCCTTTTTTAAGATTCAACATCTGAATATTGTTCTTTAATAAAATATTCAATTGTCCCCGCATGACTGTGAAAAAGATGGGTCCATAAGTCTACAACCTGAAACATAGTCATCCGGCTAAATACCCTTACCGTGGACTTTATGAGCGACGATCCCTCTTTAGTTTTAGCAGGCTTTTACAGCCACTTGCGCGCGCTGCGGGGGTTATGCGTCGAGAGTTTGACAAACAGAAAGACGTAACTCATCACTGAAAGAATATTAACAATGTCTTTATTCTTCTGCTATACTGCTTTTGAAGAAATGTAATGTTTAATATTTTCTACTAAGCAAATCTATTCATACTCAAACTGTAAACATCTCATAAAGCTCATATATGGTTACTGTAGCAAACATATAAACTTGTAGAAACACTGAACAATTTTTAATTAGACAGCAGTGGCCCTTTTCCCAAAGACTTACGATCAATCGTAAGTTACATACATACTACATATATACATAGATTTGTAAAGCGCCTATTCATAAATCTCTAGCGCTATGACTACAACTACCAAAGGCAGGTAAAACGGGGGAAATGTTATTACCAACCAAGAACAAATTATTTGGATTAAGAAGATTTGATATTTTTTGAGCAAATACTCAGTGAGGGTGCTTCCCTGATATCACGATGTAATGAGTCCAATACGTGGGCCGTATGTTGAAAAGGCTTGTCGCATAATTCTCCTTGTGAGGGAATTTTTAGTCGTTGTAGTATCGGCAGCAGACCGAAGTTTGCAAATGAGCTGGGAGTAGTATACTTGTGAATTTTATTTTGCAGATATGCTGGAGAAAAACCATTAATACATTGGTAGATGATTGTGCATAACCTGAAGTTGACTCTCTCCCAACTGGCAACCGTGGAGCTCGGCAAGAAAGGGTGTAACGGTTGTTCGTCGTCGAGTTATGCCATGAATGAAGACGAACTGCCTTGTTCTGAAGCGTTGGAGTTGGAGAATTGCTAATTTGAATGCCAGCAAGGAGATAGTTACCATAGTCAAGGCGGCTGTATCCAAGGCCCGGGATAATTGATGACAGATTCCTTGTCCGGAACCACCCGTCCGGAATCCTAGGCAATTTTCTCATTGAAAATTAAGTGTGTGACAGAGTCTAGAATCTGAGCAGTCTTGATATGTTAGATCCAAGTGGTACCCCAAGATTTCGAACAGTGTTTGTGGGTTTAAGTTTGATTTATCGGCGTTAACTAACTCGATCAAGCGTAAGTTTGACTTGATTATAAGTTCAAAATTACGCTTGAGCGAGTTACGATTGATTACAATCGATCGTGAATCTTGTGAAACGGGCCAGAATTAAAGAAATTCTTTAATATTTCTTTCAGTAAGGTTTGATAATTCACTGTTCATTTCAAATATATAAGCATATTTTGGAGCCTTTTTTACACAAGTTGTTCCTTCCGCTTTTCACTATTCTATCACTGCATTATGTTATGCCAATGAAAATTGAAGACAAACTTTACTCAATTTTTTTTTATCAAATGATATATATAATAATATATATAATAGGATATATATATATTATATATATATATAATATAGATATAAATATATATATATATATATATATATATATATATATGAGTTTTTATTTAAATTTTCACAATTATATAAATTAATAATTGTAGCAATAAACAAGTGTTCATGGTCCCTTTTTGTAAATATTACCGAATATATAATATTGTTATCTCACTGATTTAGTTGCCAACTAGTGAGTTAGAGTTGCTCTGGATCAACACTAAATTAGGCAAGATCTAAATGCAACTAGCACTAGTAGTTTATGAATTTCAACTAGTAATCCACTAGGCTTAGTTGGCAACTATAAGTCCCATTTTAGTTTGCCACTATAGGCTTATTAAGGTTTTATGAATTTGGGCCCTGTAAGACAATTTTTCGACATGCGTTTGTCTGTATTAATAAGGGATGGACCTCAAGGTGAACTTTGAGATATTGTACCTCAATAAATGTATTTCCAAGCCCCATTTAGAGACGCATTCGTAATTATGAATTCCCGAGCTGCTAGTCCTTGAGATTATGATCTCAAAACACAAAGGCCTGCCAGATCCATACACATTGTGGCAATGTGCTCGCAAGAATGAATGTCCTTGCAGGATTGCTCTTTGGTCAGTGTTGCAAGTTTTTTATGCAAGATGCAAGGCGGTAGTTTTTGTAAAAACTCTGAATGAACACTGTCTGATATACCTGGACTCAGTTACGTTATGAACACTACCTGATATACCTGGACTCAGTTACGTTATGAACACTGCCGGGATCCTGGACTCGGTATAATTATGAACACTACCTGATATACCTGGACTCAGTTTTGTCGGGAACACTGAATTTGACAAAAATTGGGCTTTTAATCCATGATAGAATTTGTGGCACACTTCCTATGTTGTTCCTTGGGATCATATTACCCTGGAACAATTGCGATATTATTGCGTGAAGCCTTATATTAATTAGAAGAGGGCTTGGCTAAGTCACGTAATGTATGCACATAAAAGGATAACCCAACAGTTATAAATTATTTACGTTAATAGATGATAGCGGTGTAATGCCAATTTCTATGTTTTCACCTTTCAGTATCCATATCGGACGCCAATTTGAATTTGAAGCATTATTATAAATATGAAATGTCCGATATAAGTTTATGTGGTCATTGAGCTAGTTACTTGTTTGACACAATGGATTTGATGATGAATACGACCCAATGCATTGCTAATTTTGTAGATTTCAATGTTTTGGCAGCCATTTTGGCCACCATCTTGGATTTGAAAAATGTTACCATATTGAACTACCATTTTAAATGAGCTGTGTGTTGCTTTTATCTGAACATTCAATTGTATTGAAAAAAAATCATTGTTTTTATTCAAAAGGACCTTAAGAATTTTTAATAGGCTTTTTAATTGATTTTTGCCACCATTTTTGAATTTGGCGAAAATCAGGAATTTCGTCTAGGATATCAATTTTGATACATATCCCATGTTGTTCCTAGGGATAACCCCAACTGTTATAAATGGTATACGACATTATGTAGTTAGTTGTACGGTAATTTCTAGATGATAGCGGTATAATGGCAATTTCTATGGCGTTTTACTTTTCAGTAGCATTAATCGAGCACTATTTTGAATTTGAAGCATTATTACAAATATTAAATGTCAGATATAACTTTATGTGGCCATTGAGATGTTATTAAAGGGGGATGGCCCGATTTAAGTATATAAAGTTTTCCATCTTTATAGAATGGCCTTCACCCCAAAACCCTATCTGTAAGTTTCGCGCCGATATTTCAACCCGTTTTGATGTGAGAGCTAAAAACTTGATTTTGTAATCACCATAGAGTACTGTGTAAAGTTAATATTGGTCGACCAAAATGGAGCACATTTTCATAACATCCAAACCAAGCATCCTTTAACCCTAACATTTCACAGGGTAAATGAGAAAAATAGTAGCTTTCTTCTGATACCAAAATACTGACCACTTCAGGTAAAATCTGGGTCCCTGGGGACGAGGCTATTGGTGATCGGGCCATGGACCTTCAATTAATTGATTGACACACTGGACATGCTGGATTTGATTTATGGCAAATACGGGTCAATATATTGCCAATTTTGTAGATTTCAATGTTTTGGCAGCCATATTGGCCGCCATCTTGGATTTGAAACATGTTAACAATATTAAAATACCATTTTTAATGGTCTCTGTGTTGCTTTTAGCTTAACATACCATGCATTTTATTAACCAAAACACATTTATTTCGTTTGTTCTAAGCGACCTTAAGGATCCTAGTAGTCTATTTAATTGATTTTGGCGGCCATTTTGAATTTGGCCCCTTTCGCCCCGGATATCAATTTTAGCACATATCACAAGTTGTTCCTTGGGTTCATATTAGTTTAAAACAGTTGAGTTATCCTCTCCTAAATTAAGTGCATACAAATCTTAGCCAGCTCCTAGACTAAGTGATATAATTGGAATAATCGGCGTTGCGTAATGCAATTAGGGAAGAGCTTTCTCCTTCTCTCCTACCTCCATGGTTGGATGTATCATACTCCAGTCGTAATAGCTGGAGCTATGGCTTTGACACCAAGGGGGTGAAGCCCATTCAAAACCAGTCCTCCGTGCTGGGGGCTGACATTTTGAATATTGCACGGAATAATTATTAGTTTGGGTGCTTGTATACACACATAATGTCAATTCGATACAAACAATCCGGCAAACTATCAGTTGTTGGATGTTGGGTGCTATTGGGTGGTTAAATTTTGTCCTACCCATGGCCACACAACGAATGAAATGACACGTCAGTCGTCTTGATTTAAATAAACCGCCTCAATGAATACATCTTTTCACCTAAGCGCGCATTGCATTATGGGAAAAAAGAGTATCTGAGCACAATGATCCAGGTGCACTATTATTACACCTGGCCACCTCTAATACATACATCAATTTGTATCACTACCGATTAGTGTATATGCAAAGCGGCACCCACAGTATGTGGAAGAAGCGGAGGCAGCCATTGCTTTCTATTGTTGGTATTTTGTTTTCTTTGTGGTCGTATGCTGTACCTTTATTTGGATATTGTGCTACACTGCCTGGTATGACATGGAACCCTCCTTTTGGATCTAACCCACAACAGAGGGAGATGATAGAGATTGCAAAAGAATACAGCCTGGAACAGATGGTCTTATTCCCCACCCGCCGGGACCCGATCACAAGTATATTGAAATCATTTTGGATTTGTGTTTTACTACACACCCATCAGTTGTGAATGATATCACCCAGGATTTTCTTTAGATGAAAGTTGGCCATTAGGCGACGAAAATAAAAAAAAAACTGTTTTACGGGCCCGACCGACCCTGATTTTTCAGTTTGGCAGATTTTTTTTTTAGTTTTTCCAAAAATCATGTAAAATCAGCCTGTTTTTAGCCCAAATTTATCAATTTTGGCTAATTTTTTTTTAGAAAATTTGTTTAAAATTTTTACATTTTTTCTTTTGATTTTTCAAGTTTTGGGGCTATTTTAGGCCAATTTTGACCTTTAGAAAAGAACAAAAAAATATAAAAAAAAGAAAAAATTCGCCCGACCGACCGAAAAACAGGGTTTTCTTTTTTCGTCGCCTTACCGCAAAATTGTGTACCAGTGGAAGAAATTAGATGAAATTAAATTTCAAAAAGAAGCCCAGGACTTTGCCGACACGTTTATAAACTCACATCCTGAAACCAAAACTGTCGAGGAGAATTGGTGTAATTTCAGAGACTCGATGTGTAAGCTGATTGATGAAAATGTACCGACTAAAAATAGACTTCTGAAGCTTTGCCGGAAGAAGGAAAAGAGCCATAATAAGGAAAAGAAATTAGGAGGAGTGAGCAGGTGTGAAAAGTATAACAAAATAAAAAACGACGAATTCAGAAAGGCCAAACGTGCGCACATTGTTGACATTTCTGAAGCAGGAAACAAAGAATTTGGAAGTACAAAAAGACTCGACGTAAAGACAATGTTGGTGTTCAGAGCCTGAAAGCTAACAACCAGACTGTGACAGATGACCAAGGGAAAGCTGATATTTTAGCAATTCAATTTCAAAGCGTCTTTACCAGAGAGGATGATAATCTTCCCAAGATGCAACGAAGTCCTTACACAACCATGACTGAAATAGACTTCTCAATTCAGGGTTGTAGAGAAGCTGTTACGTGGTTTAAATATTTCTAAAGCTACTGGACCAGACAAAATCCCAAATAGAGCGCTGAAAATTGCAGCCTAACAGATCGCTCCAGTGCTGTGTTTCATCTTTAAGCAAACATACGATCTGGGAATACTACCTGGAGACTAGCGAAGAGCAAATATTGCTTCCATCTTCAAAAAGGTCTCAAAGAGCGACCCAGCGAATTACCGCCCAGTTTCTTTAACCTGCGTGTGTTGCAAGTTAATGGAACACATCCTGGACAGCCAACTCATGAAGCATCTATCACCAAACTCATTATTTCAGACTATCAACACGCATTCAGAAGTCAAAGATCATGTGAAACCCAGCT
>JAMKCH010044161.1:0-12598 GCA_023653785.1 Ophioderma brevispina | reverse complement strand
ACACGCATGCGCACACACATGGACATACAGAATTTGGATTAGTATGTGCCTCCCTGCACTAAAGTGCAGGTGACACAATAAACTTGACAGTATGGAGGTTTTTACCAGGAGTCTGCCTGTCTAATTACCATGCATATTCATATGAAATTGCCATTCATGGGTGAAATCAGGAAATATTTGAACAATTTTGGGCACTTCATAGGGAAAGTGATCAAAATATTAAAACTATTTTAATGCAATAAAAGAATGATTTGAAGTTGTTTGGTCTGAAGTGTGTGCAAGTTGTGCAGTTTTGTAAGCCTGTCACATATGTTATGATGACGTGAAAATGGAAACCATGGCAATGAGGCCTACACTTTTAGAAAGCTCATAATTTACAAGCACTGCTAGCAAATGCTTGTAATTTTAACGATTTGTTATATTTTTCTTTTTGTTGTCAAATGGACATTCTGTCAATTTTTTAAACCTGAATGTACCATGAACCTGTACAAATGCACCCTTTTTCAGTTCAATGGTTTAATACAATAAAAAGATATTAGAAAATAATTATGATTTTAAATTACGACAATAATTTGCTGGCAGTTCAAAGATGCATGCAAGCTGCCAGTATGTATTTAAACAATGTAAAAAAGTGTCCATACGGACAGTAATGACTAAACCCAAGTGACTAAAACTTTGGATATTGTCCCTATTAGATTGCATTCAGACTTTTTTGAAAAAAATATTTTGTCATAAAATGTATGGTAAGTGCAAATTGTTAACAACTATCTAACAATCAATCAATCAATATTCTTCAATTCTAAGACAAATAAGTGACATAAAATCTTTACTTTATGAGCCAAGTAGTGAACAGATGCAGGGTATTAACTACCATAACAACCTGTCCTTCAGCTCATAACAAAGTACCCTCAGTATCATCAAACATATTACTTATACTTATCTACCTGTCAAGTCTTGTTGTTCAACTCTTGGACCCCGTACACCCGGGGGGCTTACTCAACTTGTTTTCTGGTAGGGATGTGCGGCCCGAATTTGGGGGGCTTGTGAACGGCTTGGGAACTAAAGTTCTTAAAGTAGGGCCTTAGGAACTAAAAATTGAGAAATTTGCAGACTTTGGAACTGAAATTTGGCTAAAATGTAGCTTCTGAGGCAAACATTTTCCCAAGGGGACCCTTAAGAACTGAATTATGCTTCAACTGGAACCCTAAGAACTGCTGGAAAGGGGCAAAATGTGGTCTGAAGGGCCGCACATACCCGTACCTCTTTCCTATGTCAGTAACCCCCCCCCTTGCTTATTTCGAAAAGATTAGATAATCCTGATTAGTTAAAGGGGGATGGCCCGATTTAAGGATATGAAGTTTTCATCTTAATAGATTGGCTTTTACTCCAAAACCCCATCTGTAAATTTTCGCTTCGATATTTCAATCAGTTTTGATGCGAGAGCTAAAAACGTGATTTTGTACACCCCGTAATGTGTAAAATTAATATTGGTCGACCAAAATGGGGCACATTTTCGCTCATAACTGCCAAACCAAACATCCATTGGCTCTAATATTTCACATGGTAAATGAGAAAAATAGTGGCTTGCTTCTGATACAAAAATTTTTACCACTTCCGGTAAAATCTGGGGCTTCTGGGGACGAGGCTATAAGCGATCGGGCCATGGACCTTTAAATAAAGCCTGTGTATACACTACACTTTTAAAATTAAGATACAATCGTGTACACACTAGCAGAAAACTAACAAGATTGAAGCGTGTGCTTACTGGAAATACAGCCTTGGTATGCAAACCAACACACATCACCTCTTAAAGGCACTATCAATGATTTGCTCAATCAGAAAATCAAAAAAAAAAAAATTTCAAATATCAGATTTGTGCATGTTTGTAGCAAGTTAAAGGCTCAGTCACACAGCTGATTTTTTGCTAGAAAACCACTTCCAGACTGCTCCAGACTGGTGCCGATTGGCCAATTTTCGAAAATCGTGAGCAGTTTTCCTTTTTCATGTGTAGTTCTGGCAAGGCCTGGGCCTGTTCTGTGCAGTTGTCTGTAGTCTTACCCATTATTTGCTAGAAAACCGCTTCCAGACTGCTCAAGACTGGTGCCGATTGGGCTTTTTTTTCGAAAATCGTGAGTAATTTTCCTTTTTCAGGTGTAGTTTTGGCCAAGTCTGGGACTGTCCTGTACAGTCTTCTGCATTCTTGTGTGGTCGCGAGCACGTGGCAAATGTGAAAAAACCCGCCCCATTTTTTTCTGCATCTTAAAACAATCGGTGCGGGTTTTTGGAATCGTAAGTCGGTTTTGAACACTGAGCAGTTTAGAAGCGGGTAGCCCGATGAGTTGGTGCGCGTCATGAGGGGTTGTGTGCAATTGGAAAGTGTCGGCATTAGTCTGCTCCAAGCGGTAGAGAAAATGCAAGCCAACTGGACTGTTGTGATCGCGACTAAACTCGGCGACTACAGAAAGATAAGTTCCCGCCGACTTGAAGTCTTGACAGCAACTTTGTGCGTCGTGGTTAAGGTCTGCGACTGATTGAGAACTGAACAAGTGACCCTTCTTGATCGCCTACTGCACGGCGATTGAGCATCTCTTGTCTTGTAATTTTTAACAAGACTGCAGCTGATTTGAAAGAAATGTGGTCTTGTTAGTTGGTAAGAGGTTGGTCGCGTCCGCTGGTTGTCTTCATGTGACGGGACCTGTTCTTGGCGTCAACAACTCGGCAAACAATCGACGAGTCAGTCTGACAGCGACATGTCACACTTGTGCCGTCGTTTCAGGTCGGCGACAAATCGTGGACTGAACAAGTGGCGTCGCCAATTAAACCTGCTGGATCTTGTTGATTCAATGATGCTGTTCGCAACGCTCGGCGTTTCAGCATCCATTGTCTCGTGGAAACGACGGATACTCGCAGACTATCATCCTGGTCGGGATAAAAATGTAAATTTTGCTCAAGTTTGAACAAGACTGTAGCCGAGTTTGAAAAAACTACGTTCTTGTGTAATCAAGTAAGTGGTTGGGTCGGGAGCTGTCTTCTGGTGAACTATCCTACATCTTGAAGAGATTAAATGGTGAGTCCCACGTGATGCAGGTTACCAAATACGAACAAGCTCAAAAATTGATACAATAGGTTACCTTAACTGAAGCGCAAATGAGGGAGGTGAGGCACGGTGTATCCAACTTGGCGTGGGGAGGGGAATGTAAAGCGGAGAAACAAGTGGGTTGACACAGATTCGAGTGCCACAAAATTACAAGTCCCAGTACAAATGGGGAAATAACATACTATGCCGTTATGTAAATGTAGCCTGGACGGAATAGGAAAAACAATGCACTTGACCAGGATTAATAAAATTCTGTGCACTTGTGTAAACAACAAACAGGGAATTACCATAAATTAAGTTGAAACGTGGCAGAGCAAAGTACGATAGCCATAAATTGCAATGTCACACAGCACAGATAAAACCTGGTAAAAGGGGACGGGGACAATACAGACAAAATGGGACCGATGTTTCGAACAGATAAACTGTTCTTTATCAAGGAAAAAAATACATAATAATATAAACTAATTAAGTTTTTTTTTTTTTTTTGTTTTTTTACTACAGAGCATGAACAGTTGCTACAAACGATCATGGAAAGACATATTGAAAAAGTTCAAGAAAAAAAAAAAAAGGTAGCAAGGCACGAATAGAACTGTGATTATTACAAGTAAGAAAATGCAATATTACTAATGTAATACTTACAGAGGCAAGTGAACTATGATGTTTACAGCAAGCACTCAACCTTGCTACTGCTATTATCAAGTACAACAAAAAGAAGAGAGCAGGCAGGGATACTGCAGACAAAGGAAAATCAAGTATGAGTGGAACTAATCAATATAATTTGCATAAGGCCTATAATGTGTGGTGTGTGTATCAGTGTATGAGTGTGTATATTTAAACACAAAATAAAGTTATATAATTGTAAATGTATAAATGAAAATGATGATGCACAGAATCAGTGTGTTATTTATGTGAGTTAGTGGGTATTGTTTGTTTGTGTGTGTGGCATGTATAAATTTGAGAAAAGATGAGGTAGTGTGGGTTGGTTTTGTGAGAAAAATAGTCTCAGGGGAAATAAAACTGAAATTAAATGTAGTAGGCAAAAATTGAAAAATAAGGGTGTCCCAATGAGTCGCAAGATATAGGCATGTTTAATAGACCTAATTATGTTATTCTTAACATTCATACATGGTTCTGCTGGTTTTGAAGCCGTTTTGATCCACTTCTTTCTCTAGTTTTTCCTCATGTTTGTGTTCATTTTGGAGCTTGTATGCCAACCATACTGATTTTTTTGAGCATTGTGGTTTATGAGGGAGATTTAAAGTGTCTGGCCACAGTTGTGTTCCTGTCATTCTGGCAATCGTCACAATGTTCAACCAGTCGACTTTCTAAAGGCGACTATTCTCCCCTACCTATTGCATAACAGGCAGTACATGTAATGAGGTAAACAACTTGTCACTCTGGCAGGGTGAGGGTTAGGTATGGTGTGAGTTTCACCTGTAGAAGACTGGTGAAAGTGGCCCTTTCGGTAGTGTGGGAAACAGCATCTTCTATATCTATGCAATTTGTGATTGCACGATTTGCGGTGCCCCAGGCATATGGGCCTCTTGGAGGAGGCTGGACAGGAGGGAGAGTAAGCGTACCATCCTAACATACATCACAAGTTATAGACGCAGATGCCACCCTAAAAGGACAAATCTGATTTTTAGTCATTACTGTGTGTACGGACACTACTGCAACACATAATTCAATGGGGATTCATATCTTTGAACGCTATTTTCTTCCTTGTGATGAATTTTTTCGGCTTGGAAAAATCACTTATGAAGAATTTTGACAGACTGTTCTTCCCTTTTAAGCTTTCAGCAAAATTCAAATATTGTGATCTTCTGGTCCGATCACTGATAGTGTCTTTAATTCATCGAAGTGTGCATGCACACTTGTATCTCTAATCGAAACAACCATTCCCCTTATCGAAGCTGATTTGCTTTGTTGAATTAAAGTAAATTTTAATCTTGTTAAAATTAGGGAAGAGAGCATACACACTATACATGCCAGATTGTTCATCTTTGTTATGCTTCATCAAATACGAGATTTGGCTAGTGTGTACAGGGTCTCATTTCATCAACTGCTTTTTTGACAAGATGAGAAAATTTTCAATTATGCAAAGACATTCAGATTAACTTGAATATTAGCCAATATAGGTAAAGCACAGGTGTAAGTCTCAAACAGGTTGTGCTAACCAAATTTTAAATAAAAAAGTAAACTGTGTACTTTTTTTTAAAAATGAAATGTCACCAGATAAAAAACTCTCCCCCCGGGTAATGTAACAAATTTAAAATCACCCAAGTTGTGAAGTTTTGTTGAGCTCATCCCTTAATCAAATCTGGGAGGCAGCAACAAAAGGCTTTTAACATCACCTACTCCATTACTTGCCCAGTGATATAAGGAAATGCAACACAATACCTTTTTTTCCTTCCAATTTCAACAAAATTTAATACATTTTGTTCCACCATCAATTCTATCAAACAAAAAACTAGGTTCCTCCATGTATAATTGCTTTCCACATTCCACTTAACCCCAAAGCAGTAATTGCGTCGTTGTCTGCTCTGTTATTATCCCACAGCGGACGTTTCACAAGACGAATCTAATTCGCTGTCCTTGAAATCCAGAGTGGCTCAAAATAATGCTTTGCGTGTTATCACTCAATACATGCAGTATTCATGCTGCCATATGGGTTTATTTTCACATTTTCATGGCCACGCGCGATTCCGTGGTTCAATTAGAGCCCTAATATTATTTGGAGTCTAACCCAGGCTTCTTGCATTCCCCTTTCCTTTTGTTCAAAATCTAGCCAGTGATGGGAAAAACAAGTGAGCACAAGAAATCCAGTCCATGACAACACTGTCAAGGTATCATTAAAGGGACACTAACTGATTCCGCCTCAACCCCTCACTCACTCACCCATTAAAGAGAGACACTGGCACTTGAAAAATAGTGCGCCCTAAGATTTTTCAAAATCGATATTTTTTTGCATGGTTGTAAGGCTTTTTATACAAAACCCTCCCCTCAATGATTATTACCAAATCAGCGTCCTTAGGGGTAAACCGAACGATTTTATAATTTAACGTCCGCCGGCGACGGTAAATTCAGGAGACACGAAAATTGCATTTACACATAACACGCACGCCGTATGCATGTTTCCTCCCATGCTATGCACACTGTTTGATCGGTCTATAACCCTTTGTGGTTTTAATGCAGTGAGTACGATCAAAATATGCATGATAAACCCATTGGTGATTAGTTTTGGGAAACTTAAAAGTTGGCCTACAATTACCTGGATGTCTTTATCCTCATACCATTGTCCCTATCTGTTTTTGGGTATGTATTTTTATGTGTAAAATATATCTCTGTTCTTCCAATGGCCTAGACTATCTATTGAGAGCAAATTGAAATTTCATATTTTGTGAAAGTGCCAGTGCCGCTTTAAACCTAGGATTTTGGTATTATTTGGAACTTGTATTTTCCCATCTCATCTGCAACTATTTGGAAAGACTTCTCTCCCATTGTGATGCCGGCAAGCTTTAATAATATTGTTTGTTCACAGTTTGGCCGCCTACTGCAAGTTATTTCCAGTGGAATGCAACAAAGTCGTATCTGCATTTTGCCATTTTGCAGGAGAAGCATTTTTGTGTTCAAATGTTGTCTTTCCTTTCATAAAATTTATTACTTATTTAAGAATTGGGTAAAGTTTTAATTTTTGAGTTCTAATTGTCTATCAAAATCCAAGAAACTCAATTTGCCACCAAAAATTTGTCACGAACGACTTTGTTGCCTTCACATGACGATTTGTATGTACAGTATTGGGTTATAAACACACAAATACTGCTAATATTAAAATGGTAGATAGGATTTAAATGAATTTGGAATTGAGGTATGTTTGCATCAACTTTCTTATAAACAGAAATTACATGCTGTAATCAGGTGGGTAACCTGTATGCTGCAAGTATGTTATTATTGTCAACTACACACCAGATTCCCCACTCTAGTGTACACCATATTATAGGTACCATAAATGTGACTACAGAGTAACCTGTTAAATAGACACTCATGCAAAAAAAATACACTAGGTACTACAGAGAGGATATCCTAGCGGTGGTGTTGTTGTACGCCAAAGTCAATGAACCGAGGAGGAAACTAATAACTGTGACTGTGTGCTTGGCCCAGATGTGTAGGTGGGTAATAACTCCATGCTGAACCGTAAGTGTAGCTTACAAAGCAGTAAGCAGTAACTCAGTATTGGGTACCTACAACATTTGTTACCTCTAATATCTGAGTAACTACAACACCACTTGGGTACCTATAATATCAGGGTACCTATACCATCAGGAACCAACAACATCAGGGTACCTACAGCATTGGATCCATCGAGTGGGAGGACCATGTACCCAAGAATCACCTAACCTATAGTTTTGGGCTCTCATAGGAGAAGGGGAGGATATTAGTATTAATGCTACATCTCAACATTTTACAAAGAGACTTATTCAATTCAGTTATTCTATCATACACGTTAGAGAACCATTTTAGAAGCAGAAGGAAACCGTATATTACCCAGAGAAAACCTGGCAAGGCAAGGATGGGACTAGAAAACCAAACGAACATTGAAAATCGCAGGCCAGACTTAAGGTCGAACCTGGGAACACAGTGGTGCGAAGCGAGGGAAGGACCACTGCACTAACTGTTAGTTATATTGAGGAGGGGGGAATTTGGTTGGTTAAATTACCATTTACACAGCCATTTTCTGATTTGTGGTGTGGTAGCCTATACAGCCAGCCTAAACCATGTCGACAATGGCAGGTACTGCAAAAGTAACACTGGGGCTGGTTGCGAGGGCATTAGCTGGCCAAGATAGGGCTTCCAAAGGACACATTATTAGGTATACAGGATTGAATAGCTACTATACAGTACCTACCCCGATGACTACCCTGTAGTTCTCCACTAGGTGGAGAGAAAGAATGGTGCATTTGGGTAGACATGCAAGCTACACGTGCTACTCCGCCGTACCATTGACGCCATTTTGATAGTGGTCGAAAGGAGGGTGCTATATACACTTGGGCTAAAGCAGGGGCATCGCGGCCCCTTGTTGGTATCGTACATCGCGGCCTAAAAACATCGCAATATAGCGATATTACGATATGATCTGGGACTTAATGAATTCCAATTTTCTACCTCAATATGACAAATAAACCATTCCAAAATTGACTCTAAACCCCCGTCTAAACCCTTCTTTACTCAACCTAAACAACGTGAGTTATACTCGCGATTATGTCCATATTTTCCAAAAAAAATAATCGTAAGTTTTGACGAAATTTCTGAGCATATAATCAATGAGATTTGGTCAAAAGGTGAGGGTCGTGATCCTTACGCAGTTGGGGGGACATGTTTTAATAGACGATCTCGGGCCTCAAAACAGGGCCCGAGGTCAGACAATCAACTTTACTATAGTCAGATTGCGTGTAGTAGTAGTAGTAGAAAATGCCAATCGCCATATTAACAAATTTGAAAAGTTTTTGGGAAAAAAGACAGCCATAATGATGCATTTGGTTGTCCCGTGTTTTATGTCTGGAGTCATGAGAATGTCATGTCGAATGTGTGGTTTGAGATCACAGAAGATTAACAATCTCAGTGAAATGAGTGAATAAAAAACATGATGATAATGAGACAAAATGTTCTTGCCTATGCTTTACCCACCGTACTTCATATGTATGTCATTTCATTCATCTCCGTCGTCTGCAATGGCATTGTCCGGTCAAATTTAGTGTTGTTGTACTTGGTAAAAAAACCACAACAATCAATGCAAATACTTGTGTACCGCTGCGCAGCTCGCTTTCCCCGGCTCACGTATTCTCCCTCACACTTCTCACGAGCGGCTGCAATCACGGGATGCAATGAAGTGGAAGATAAAAAATTGCGCACGCGCCAAATTATATTTTGGGTTATTCACATATTCCTAATTGCCGTTGCCCTTACCATCTCTCGAAGCTGTCCACATCGTTGGGGATTTCCGGGGATTCCAACAACAGCACCGCGAAAGACGTTTGTAACTGCTTGTATTGTGTTATTTTATATTCAATCCTAGCATCCACAAAAAGATAGCACGTTGAAATGGATTAATGAGACATGATCATACTCAGGGTTTTATTTTTTGAAATAGTGAAGGAGTCGATAAAAAATAATCCATTGCCAAAGTGCAAAGTAACATCGATGAGATGTTTACCGGCAGTCCTGTACATTATAACCTTCATGGTATAATGGTGATTTACGCACGCGCGGAATCGTCATTACTTTGACATTATTGAATGAACTAAATTGAATATTCAATAAGTAGCCTGATCTTCTGACGTCATTATTTTAACACTATCATTGCTACCCAGCAAGGGCAAGCGAATCGATATGCACGTAAGAGTGGGTTTTAGGGGACAAATAGTGAACTATTGTATACCGCAAAGGTGGATATCAAGATTATTTATAATCGAACACATGAGGTTCTTTCAGTCCAATATTTTCCGTTCAAATTTTCCCTCAAATTCCTCTAAGCTAATTTACAGATCCCCCCACCTTTCCCCTTTTTCTTTCGCCCCGGCGGTCGAGTACCCGGTGTTTTTCCATGGAATTCCCTTTTATGACCGGCACCAGGGGTCCGGGGCTGCGCCTACTTATGACGCACGTGGAACGGCCATTATGTGAATTCGGGTTCAGAAGGGTCGCATGTCCACAGGAAATGTTAGTGTATACTGTACAGTGTTTTTAAATCAATTATCTTTGGTACAATTCTCATTATGCTGTGGGCCCGACACGTATTTAATAATTCGCAGGTACATTTGTACGAATAATGGCTGGATCAATCGTCCTTCCTCAAATGAAAGATGATAGAAACATGGGATAAAAATGAAAAATAACGTACGATCCTATAGTATTACCAAAAGGTAATAAATGCGAATATATGATAGATTTTACTTATGTAGTTGACCAGAAAGAAATCTTGACAAAAATAGTACTCAGAAATTTAGTCAGCATATAGTCCCCCTCGGACCCTGGCAATATAGCAATCACGATAATTGAAAAAAATATCGCAATATTATCGCCATTGCGATTATCGCCACACCCTTAACTTGGCTATTGTTTAGCATTTTTGATAATTTTTAAAAAAATTATAACGACAATTGAAATCGTGGCATCATCAAAAACCCCCATAGTTCTGCACAAAATGCAAATATAGTATACCAAAAATATCTAAAAAAAACCAAAAATTGTTGCCATGGGAGAAATACCGCGAGCCGTGTTTGTAACACGTAGCTTGATCCACGACTAGGGGGACAGCGGAGCCAGCCGATGTGTGTACACTATCCGTCCTCTATGCGGCAAAAACACACGGAAAATCCTGCCGGCGAGTGTACGTCTGTGGTAGGTAATCCAGTCTACTCGGTTGTAGCTGTGTGGTAACTAACATGATTGAAATTGGGGTATTAGTTAGATTGCCTTTACAATGCTTCAAGAGAACACAGGTGGAAAATTGTGAACCCAAATCAACTTACACATCCATGTAGGCCAGCAGCAAGCAATATCCAGTCTATGTAAGTCGCGCTGGATACCAGACTGGTCACACATTTCCGTCCAACTTGACATGCACATTTCAGTGCTCATTTATGGTACACCAATAACCAAACAATCGATGATAGAACTTTTTAATCTTAAAGACGGCCGAACGCTTGGACATCGGGACATCTATACATTACATGACACATTAAGAGCTTACCCATTAACACTGATTGTATATCTATCTCATGACCCATGATGTCAGAAGCAATGGTTCTTTATGAGATTTTTTCAAGAGATAATTTTTTTCTAATCAAATTTTTGATTGCCCTCAAGTGAATTTTTTAGATGGGTCCGTATAGGCAGAGATGTAACAGAGGAGCAGTCCCATTCCTTGAAGTCAAAAAAATTTGACCGACGTGAAGGCCAAATTTTAGCGTAGCATCCGGTGTTGAAGCTCCGGGGAAGGCATTTTCTTACGTGATTTGGGGACAAGACCCCTTCTACAAAATCAATGGTACTTAAAACTTGTGTTTTTGTGCACTATTTTAACCTTTACAGAACACTTTGATCTCAGAAATTGAAAAAAAAATTAAAAATTAACAAAAATAAAAAAAATTTACATTTCCGGAATTTTTTTTATTTATGGCCTAAATCCGGAAAAATACGGAAATTTCCGGAAAAGTGACATCTCTGCAGTCGCTTTCAGGTTTTTATTCTTAAGCTCGTTGCAGTTTTCACACTAGGGCATAAGCGGCGAGTTCATCACATTGTCACAGACTTGTGGCCCAGAAATATTTTGACATGCTAGCTAAAACAACAACAAAAAATTTTCATCCAACGGAAACACTGCCAAACACAACCTCAAACAAAGTCGGGGCACCTCTCAATGCAGTCATGCACACCGGCAACAAACTATCTATGGTAAAAAAAAGGTTACATGAACATATAACACAAAATTTCTGCCACTTAAAAAATAGGTCTTGTTCAAGACGCTCGGCGATGTCCCCTTTCGAGGTACATCCCCCGTGGATGATCAGTGGTATTGCCCTAGCGAGCTAGTATTGACCCACTCCCCCGCCGCCTTAGTATATGATATGTCGAGCTTAGTATAGTCTAGGACGTTTTGTGGCAATTGAGAGGGTTGCAGTTTTTTTGCTATTATTGGTTAAACTTTTATAACTTGTAGAATAGGTCATGGGAAAACCCATAAAACAGTATTGATACATTTTTTTTTTGATGTGCAAGGGGGGTAGCCAGCAATTTCAAAAAGGGGGCCGCCATTTGTCAATATGTTGTTGTTTGAGTTATTTTGACAATATTCAAGTTTTCTGAAGTTTAAAGATTTTATTTCATGTGTTATTCACTTAATATCAGTGATGGATACATCCAAAATAACATTTCGATAAATCTTGAATTAAATCAGTTCCAGTTAGCCGCCAAAAATTCAAAATGGCCGACATTTTATAATATTTGGTTATTGTTGAGTATATTTGGCTATACTTCAATTTTTTTGTTTCTTTGAAAATTTAGTGACTTACAGTATTTGATAATTACAATTTATGTAGTATCAAAAAATAAAATTTAAGTCATATTACCATTTTCAAATATTGCATTCTTTAAATAGGGAATTTTGTTCGAAAATATCCGCCATTTTATTTTAAGTGTTCTTCTTTTCTTTACCATCAGCTAGCATAATAAAATGGATCAGAAACGAAACAGTGGGCAATTCTTAGGGAGCATGGGGCCATATTCCCTCTAATTTTTTTCTTTTACCCAGCCCCACCACACCCACCCCAAGTGGCAGAACAAATGACAGATTTGGGCAACAACAGCGAGTTGGGGGCCAAAAATTGGCTTATTAAAAAATCTCAAAAAAAGAAAAGATTTCACTTTTACCCCCTCAAAAACTTCAATTCCCCCCCCCCCCCCCCCCCCCCCCCCCCCCCCCCCCCGAATGAAAAGAGGTTC